>MU713425.1:151421-166223 GCA_026770625.1 Nicotiana glauca | reverse complement strand
GTTAATCTCCTTCAAAAATCTCCAAAAACGAGCAACTATGGGTGAAAAATGAGCCCAAAATCGCGACTGATGTGTTTTAAAATATTCTGCCCAGGTATTTTACTCTTCGCGATCGCGGAGAACAATTTTCCAGCCCAAAATTTACTATTCGTGATCGCGGTCAACCCTTCGCGATCGCGATGAACAATTCCAGCTCCTCCGGACAGCCTTCAATATAATGGTCATAACTTTTTGCACACAACTCCGAATGACAAATGGTTTGATATTCTGGAAACTAGACACATAGGGCTATAACTTTTATATGTTTCTCATTTCCTGAATCCTTATACATTGCTAGATATAAGTTTCCAAATTCATTCATGTGTATTAGAAATCCTTCTCGGACAGCCTATAGTGTGACGTCCATAACCTTTGCTACAGATGCCTAAATTACAATTTCTTTAGCTTTCTGAAAACTAGACACGAAGTGCTACAACCTTTGTTTTTGAATCACCTCAAAATTCCTTGTAGATAAAAAGATATGAACTTCCGAAGTAGGATCAATGCAACAGAAATTTCCTTCTTCGCGATCGCGAAGCATTTTACGCGATCGTGATTCATTAACTTGTTTCTCACATTTTACTCACCCCGATTGCGACCCATTGTCCGCGATCGCATAGAACACTGATGCAGACAGAAACCAGCAGTTAAAAATGGCCTAGAAATTATCTGAAACCACCCCGAAACTCACCCGAGGCTCCCGCGACCTCAACCAAAAGCACCAACGCATCCTAAAACCTCATTCAAACTTGTTCCAATCATCAAAACACATCTAACAACACCAAAATCATCAATTCTCATCGGATTCAAGCCTAAGTTCTTTGAAAACTTCTGAAATGCACTTTCAATCAAAAACCCAACCAAACGACATCCGAATGACCTGAAATTTTGCACACATATCCAAAATCACCTAACGAAGCTACAGCAACTCTCGAAATTCCATTCCGATCCTGGGATCAAAATCTCACCTATCAACCGTAATTTGCCAAAATTCAAACTTCGCCAATTCGAGCCTAATTCTACACCGGACTTCCAAATTCAATTCCGATCGCACTCCTAAGTCACAAATCATCACCCGAAACTAGTCGAATCATCGGAAATCCATTCCGAGCCCTATAACTCATAGGCTAACATCCGGTTAATTTTTGCAAACTAACCTTCTCTTAAGGAGACTAGTTGTCTCATTTCCAACCAAACTCTATCCGAATTACTTCAAATTCACCAAACACATATAATGAAACATATAGAAGCATAAAACGGGAAAAACGGGTGGAGATACATGAGACGACGGGTCGGGTCGTTACAGGTCATCACATTATATTTAATCCATTATCTATATGTCAATAGTAATAAGTTCAGTACCGTACCAATATCTCACATATTCAACATTAATTAATAAGTTACTTTGAGATACTTTTTATTTTGACATGGTTTTACTATTCTACTTCTTATTTGACGTATTAATGTCTCTATTGTATTTTTTATATAATAATTTTATTACTTTAATACTTCATTTGAATGATTGCGGTGAGAATGTTGAACTTTTCATGCAATTTAACATGACTACTTCATTTGGATATTTATTTTTGTAAAAAAAAAAAAAAAAAAGGAAGAAGAAACATCTGAACTTATAAGCTGAAAATCGAAAATTCAAAATATTAAAATCGATTAATCTGAGACCAAACATAAAAAATCTGATCCAATCCGAACTTATTTGGATTAAATTTGAATTGTCATTTCTTCAATCCAAACCGATTTTTTTTATGCAACCAGAACTGGTCGAACGTTTACATGTAAACAGAGTTTCACTTGCATTTTCAAACCTTTAATCTTAAACCCTGTCCATACAAATGGTCGCCACATGTTGAATCAGTTCGATTGAGAAACCAAAGATTTATTAATAGCTACAACTACATTCTTTACAAAACAACAAAGGGATAATGAAAAAAATAGTGGTAAATTTAGTAGTATAGTATTGACCTTTTGGAATGTATTTAATGTCGTCTTATACACTTGTAGGGTCCCTCTACATAGTCAAAGTCTTTGTTGTTTTTTTAATATTGTTAGTATTTTCTTTTTTTATATTCTCTTTGATTATTCTGAAAAGCGCATTAATCAAGTTGTGTTATTCAATTTGAGTCACTCTCAATGTTCAGTATGGTGACCTCCATATTATAAATTTTATTAATTCAAAGTTTTAAAATAACAATCTCAATTGTTAATAACTGAGTTCGAATTTAATAGTACTTATTCATTTTAGGGATTCTTAAACACAATAAAAGTTAAACTTTTTTCACTTTTAGTCCGCGCTAGAAAATATTTATATTCGGCAGTCGAAAAAATGTATAACTTTTGTATATAACATACATGTGTTATATATACACACACACACACACACACACACACACATATATATATATATATATATATATATATATATATATATATATATATATTTCTTATTATTATTTTGAAAGTAGATAAATATACAATATCGTTTTTCCGTAGAAATTCTGGATCAATTTTGCTGGATTAGACTGCAGCGATATAAATTATATAATACACTTATACACTTTACATTCGCCCATGAATGTGGACATGGGCTTATTATTAAGTCCGAAAAAATTGAATTCTCATCGACGGGAAACTTCAAAATGCATGATTGAATTTTTAACTTTTATTGGCTTCACTTATTATTTTTTCTTGGTATAAGGAAAAACAATGTATTTATGCATTAATTTTAGTATTATTAATTCTTTGTTTGATATACTTTTTTGAAGCTATATATATAACTGATACAAATATAAGTTATATACCCTATTTGATATTATCTAAGATATAACAAACCATGGTATTAGCAATACGAAAATTATTATTACATGCATACATATGGTTAAAGAAAAATTAGACTTAAAGTCCTGTAAAGCTAAAGAATATGGAGGGTACTTTTGTAAAAAGATACTTCCTCCGTTTCAATTTATGTGAACATATTTTCTTTTTAGTCCGTGCCAAAAAGAATGACCAATTTCCTTATTTGGAAACAATTTACCTTTACACAATAATTTATAGCCATACAAAATATATATATGCCTCATTTTACACCACAAGATCAAAAGTCTTCTCTCTTTTCTTAAACTCCGTGCTCAGTCAAATTGGTTCACATAAATTGAAACGGAGGGAGTATAGTTTTTAGAAAATATAATGCATGTCATTTTTAGTACACCACATCAAACTGTGATAACAAATAATCTAAGCATATTAAAACCAGCATAACTATTTCGTGCATTACTAATCAACGCATTGCTAATACATCATATATATTCAATACTATTACCAAACAACCCCTTAATATTTTCCACGATTCACTAATATTATTTCAATGGTTTATAGAAATATTCAGCAGCTTTATTGACCAAACAGCAAACTAAAGTCCACTTTATCGTCCCAAGAATTTTTTTATATGGATATCTGACTTTTTGCTCGCTTGTCAAAAAAACATATCGTGATCGTTACACTAAATCAATAAATTTGAGTCATATACCATGCTTTGCGTTAAAGTTTTATAAATTAATTATGATATTAAAATGTATTTTGTACATAATATCTAATGATATCGTTTAATGCTGATTTAGTTACTTAAAAATAATAAATCTTGACAGTTTGTTTTACCTAAGCTTTGAAATATAATTGAAAGATAGTCACTTTTTATGGTTAATAAAGTTGGATAAAAATATTCTTAGCTAAAAGATGAAAAAATTCTAGCACGATATAATATGCTTGCTTACACTTGTAAAAGCGCGAAAATCCAGTACACTATGTTAGAATTTTACTTGTAGGGAATTCTCGAACTCAACCATTATGGGTTGAAGTTCCACTTGTAAAAAATTTGAAATTTAGTATATTTTCATATTTTTGCTAGGGGTAATGTTGTCCAAATTTTATTATCGTATTAACATGCAGCTAATGTTGAAATAGCTTTGATTTGAATTGGTGAATACATATCGATTATGGTCTAAAAATGGCTATTTGCTATTTTACCCAATAGAATTGCGTATTATTATTTCGGGCCAAAAGTTTTAGAATGGGGTGTCCACCCTCCACATCAGAAATAGCTACTCTGAAAGGCCTGAGTCAACTTTTGAGCCCGTGAAAAGATTTATACGCACAAACTAAGAGAAAATGACATTGGATAGCCGCTATAAAAATAATAATCGAAAAATATATAAAATTTATATATTATATAAATATATATATAAAAAATTTATTCACTTTACTAGCTAATAATTTCTGGCACAGGCTAAAAATAATAATACCCCAAAAATGAAGATGCTAGCACTAGCCTTAATTAATTAAAGGCATGTTATCTTTTTATAATTAAAGAACTTAATTCTAGAAGAATTAACTCAAATGGTCGTCCATTCAACCGCTTAAATTAAATAACATATATATATATTGCACGTTAATAATGACATGTGATAATTTAAACATTTATTTATATGAATGAATAATAAAATTTGATTAATGCGAGAAATTTTATGTACGATAATACAATAATCATCTAAATACCGAAAAATATTATTACATTAGCATAATACATGGATTTAAAATAAAATAAATTCATCAAAACTTACACAAATGATCAATTTTGTCATATTAGTTAGATAATTATATATTATAATTTAAAAGTATGTGATGGTATCTTAACGAACACTTCTTTGTGGACAATATTTTTTTGTGTAAGTTTCCTCCTAATACGTTGGTTGCTCTAACTTAACCAAAACTCTTGTTATCGATCTTGATATCCCTCTTGAAAGTGCAACATATAGTTGTTCGTGCAAGAAAATATATTGTGGTAAGTATAGTCCAATATTTAGGATGTTTGTTCTTGTGTTTTATTTATTATATTTGCAAAACATAAACATACTAAAAATTATTTTCGCACGAATTTAAAAGGATATTCCTTAGTTTCGGAAGACGAAAGTTGTATTCAGGGATAAGAATATACTTAAAAGTACATTAACCAGTATCATAATTTTTACAAGTATGACGTCATTGTCAAACTTCTATATACCATCTGTGTGCTATTATATAAGCTATTCGGCGTATCTAAGTTTTTTAGTAGCATGACGGGCATATTTTCTTTAAATTTAATCTATATACAATGGAAGATCAATTTTAGCTTAGACTATTATATATACGGTGACACTAACATACGTAAGAAATAAGAAACTTGACAACAAACATGTACGGTAGAAGGACATTTGGTATTAAAGTATTTAAGTATTCTTCTTGGTAGTAATTATTTGTATCATTTTCTGCTAAGTCAAAAACTGGAAAACATTTTATTTTTAATATAAAAAATTTCAATGAAACTTTCATTTAGTTGATTAACATATCTTTTTCTGCTAGCTAAGATATCTATTTAATTCTATCATGTGATTTGCACAAATTGCGTTTTAATCTAATGATAAAATATTTCTCTTATTAATTGCACTACTATTACCATTGGGATTGATAACCAAATGTTCAGGAAAAACCAAATCAACTTTTATTAGATTCTCTTCTTCATTTCCGACACTGAATATTAGATCTGTTCTTACTTTATACTTCTTGTTAGTTGAATCTTTTTCGTTTGAGGCCAGAAGTATAACTTTGGCAAGCTAACTTTTACAACCTCTACTTTTGTCGATTTTTGAAATACAGGTAGTATTTGATAGAAATCACCTACCAAATTATTAATTTTTTACCAAATGGTTCATTAATATCTAAATAGCTCTAGAACCTCGAGCAATTATTTTGATCGTTTGATACTTAGCCATAAATATTTTATACCATATTATCAATTTTGATTTTCTAATAAATTTAGCACCATTATTCTGATTTGATATATTTGTGATGGTTATTTAAGTTGTTTGAAGATGTACATCAAATCCAAGGAAGGTGGCCTCACAATAAAATTGTTATTGGTACACCACTTGCTATTATTGCTAACAATACCATACCTCTTGATATGATATTTGCAAGTAATACATGACATAGAAATATTATTCTGATTCTGACGGAGGAATCTATAAAGAATAATCATGTTATACCAGAGTCAACTCTTTATAATATAGTCTTGAAAGCTTATTCTTGTTTATGATTTTGCTTTGATTGTGCTTCCTGAGACACTTGAATATCATTTTGATTCTTAATAATATACTAAGCTTTTTTATTTTGTGTTCTAACTCTCTTTATGGAATAAATTTATAACGACTCGACCGGTCGTTTCAAGATTTATAGCCATGTTCCTCTATTTTTTTACTTCTTTTGTGTTCTACAGTTGTATTATGACTTGCCGGCTTAGCTGGTTCGGGTCCGGAGTAATTTCAGAGTGAATTGAGACACTTAGTCTCTTAATTGCAAGTTTAAGTTGGAAAAGTTAATCGGATGTCGACCTATGTGTAAACAACCTCAGATTTGAAATTTTATGAGTCTTTTAGCTATGTTAGGTGATTTTGGACTTAGGAGAGCGTCCAAATTATGGTTTGGAGGTCTTTGGTAGAATAAGGCTTGAATTGACAAAAGTTGGAATTTTGAAAAGTTTGACCGAGAGTGGACTTTTTTTATATCGGGGTTAGATTGAATTTTCGGAAGTTGGAGTAAGTTCGTGGTTTCATTTATGGGTTGTGTGCAAAATTTGAGATCAAACAGACATGATTTGATAGGTTTTGGCTTCGTTTGTAGAATTCGGAAATTTCAAAGTTCATCAAGCTTGAATCCGTGTGTAATTCATGTGTTTGATGTTGTTTGAGGTGATTTGAGGATTTGACTAAGTTCGCATCGGGTTAAAAGTCTTGTTGGTATATTTGGTTGAGGTCCCAAGGGTCTCGGGTTAATTTCGAGTGGTTAAACGAACATGATTTGAATTGGAAGAGCAGCTGAAGTTTTGCTATTGTTGGTGTAACTGCACCTGCGGGGTGTCCACTCCGCAGGTACGAGCTCGTAGAAGCGGAGAGGAAGGTCGCAGGTGCGTAGGAAGCTATGAGGGTGCAATTCCGCAGAAGCGAGGCCACGACCACAGATGCGCGATCGCAGGTGCGAGCCCAGGGGGTTCAAGTGCCTTCTGCAAAAACGGCATTTTTACTGCAGATGCAGTACCGCAAGAGCGGAGTATTAGCTGCAGGTGCGAAAGGCCTGGGAAAAAAAATATAAATACGTGACTTCAAGGTTTTTCACCATTTTCACATTTTGGAACTTGGATTTTGGAGGATTTTGAAGTTATTACTAAGGTAAGCTCCTTGTGCCTATGTATCTTCAATAATGGTGTTTCCCCACAGATTTCACACCTAATTAGTGAGATTAGAAGTGAATTTTGGGAGTTTAGGGATTGAGAATGGGAGAGTGAAGTTTGGAGATTTGGATGACCAAATGGTGTCGGATTTTGAAAAATTAAGTCTGGTTAGACTCGTAAATGAATGGTCTTTCGGCTTTTGTGACTTTTGTTAGATTTCGAGACGCGGACCTGGAGGCCAGATCGATCCAGTTTTGGATTTCTAATTTTGTAATTTTCTTGTAGAATTTACCCTTTAGCCTATATGAATTATATTGTACTACTTGTGGCTAAATTTGGGACATTCAGAGGCCGACTCAAGAGGCAAGGGCATTTTGAAGTAGAATTTCGCTCGGATTGAGGTAAGTAACAGTTATAAAAATAGTCCTGAGGGTATAAAACTTCGGATTTTATGTCATGTTATTATTCTTGGAGGTGATGCACATGCTAGGTGACAGGCGTGTGGGCATCCACCGAAGGGATTATGACTTGGTCCATACCGTGAGACTGTGATATAGAATATCTTACTGTTAACCACATGTTCCCTCTGTTTTATGGAGATTTGACTGAAATTTATGTTAGAAATCATGCTTAGGCCATGTGATATCACTGTTAAGACCTGTTAAGGTCGTGTACTTGTTGAATTAGCTGCTATTTGTTATCCTGTAATTAGTCATGATTTTTCTTACGTATCATACCTGCATTTCTTCTTATTCCTTGTTAATACATGCTATTATCTCTGTTTGGGCTGATTTATATGATTTCTGAGAGCCCGAGAGACTGGGGAGGTTGATGACCTAGTGAGGACGAGGGCCTGATGGTGAGATATTTATACCATAGTACATGAGTTGTCCGTGCGGATCTAGATATTTATACTGTACACGTGAGTTGTCCGTGCGGATCTTGATATGATATTATAGCACGTGAGTTGTCCGTGCGGATCTTGATGTGTTATTATAGACCGTAAGTCGTCTGTGCGGATTATAGCGCTTGGACTCTAGGAGCCCCCCTGGAGTCTGTACACCCCCAATGAGAGCAGGTACCTATTGAGTGTGGGTAGTGAGGGCTGAGAGCCGAATGATTGAGTTGTTGAGATGAGTAGAGTGACTATCACCCTGAGAGGTTGTACTTACTTTCATTTGTTGTTGCGCCTAATTGCTCTCTGTCTTGGCTGTGGAATTTATGAAATAGTTTATATTCGGTTTACTTGAACTTGAAACTATATAAAATAGATTTTACTTAAACTACCGGATTTGAAAGCCTGTCTATTCTTTGCTAAAATTACTAGAAATGAACTAAAAATGTGTAGCTCGTCACTATATTCAGCTCCTTATTTATTATTGTTACTTACTGAGTTTGATGTACTCACATTACTCCCTGCGCCTCGTGTGCAGATTCAGGTATTTCCGGATATGTAGGATGTTGAACTCGTGCGTGGTCGAGTACTGGAGATTTATGAGATAGTTTTCGGTGTTCCCAGTCCTTGTTCTCCTTTTTTGCTATCTTTCTTTCCTGTATTGGCATTTAGACATAGACTTTTGTAGATATTGTTATGTTCGACTGTTCGTCTAGATGCTCATTGTGAGCACATGATTTTTGCCTCACGTGAATTACTCCCACAAAATAAATATAAAAATGTTTGTTTTATTGTGTGCAATTTTGTGAATTTTCGTGATATTTTTTGTTATTGTTTGCATTTTGTGTGTGCACGTTTATTTGAGCAAATTAATGAAAAGATACAAAAATATAGCATTTGCATTTAGGATTTAGTTATATAATTTTTGAGTCAAATAGTTAACTACTTATTTTTATAAAATGAAGAAAACCTAAAAATAAGGCACTTTGCATTTTAGTGTTTTAATTGTGTGATTTTGGTACTTAATTAGTTGCAATAGTTGTTGTGTTAGAGATACCTAGTATTTTAAGTTAATTTGGTTTTGTGATTTTAGATTTTTAATTTTTGGAAAAATATTTAGGAAATAAAATAAAAGGAAAAGAATTGGGGGGAAATCGGACTTGGGCCACTAATCCCCAGCCCAAACCAAAACACACCTGAAACCCACCCCATTCAAGCCCAAAACCAGCCCCAACCCGGTCCATCCCAGGCCACCCTAAACGACAGCGTTTGATACCTTTTTAATCTGGACCGTCGATCTCATTTGATCAAACGGTCTAAAGCTTTGACCATAACCCGACCTTGACCCATTCCAAAACCAACCCAACCCCCACTTAAAGAAACGACATCGCTTCAATTAAGTAACTGATCCAAGCCGTCGATCTCATTTGATCAAATTGCCTAGATTCAATCCCCTATCCCGTATATAAGTACACAACACACCCCACCCCCCTTAGACCCCCCTTCACTCGTCTCTCTTCAGAGACCAGACCCTTAGAGACCAGCCCTTCCCTCCGTCGTCCACCGCCCCAACTCCGCCCGCCAAAAATCGCCTACGGCGGCGGACGATGGCCAAACGACTCCAAAAGTACACCCTAGGTCCACCACAACCTCCTCATCTCCAATCCTCTATCAGTTTGCTTCGAATCATAGCCAAACGTCTCGAATTTTAGATCGAAAAATCCGACCAAGAACCCTAGTTCACCCAATAAGCTCCAAAATTACACCACCTCTTCCCCATGACCTCCCCACGTCCATGCCACCCTCAGCTTCCCTCGAATCCCAGCCCAACATCTCGAATATCTAATCTAAGCCATGAACCCTAGCGCCGCCACAAGATCCCCTGGTGGCAGCCCCGACTCAAAACGCCACCAAAACTACACCCCAGGACCTCCTCCCTCTCCTCATTCCAAATCCCTAACCCTCATCCCTCGAATCCCAGCCAAGCTCTTCGAATATCGAATTGAAGTTCGGACCAAAAACCCTAATTCACCCAATCAACCCCAAATTAACATCAGATGATCCCCAAACCTCCCTCACCCTAAATCGCATAAAGTTTCCCCTTAAATACATCCTAACTCGTCGAATCTTAATTTGAAAGATGAGACCTGAGTTGGTCAAAAGAATGAAGGCGACGGGTTTATGGTCGATTAAGACCCTGTGTGATAAAAATCAAGTGTATGAAGAAGAGTCTCATAGCTGGTTCGATTTTAGGTATTTCCATGTCACTTTTCGTTTTATTTATTTTCTATTTCTTTTCTTTTCTCTTTAGTTTTCTTCCATTAGTTTCATCTTCTACTCCTTTCTTGCTTTGTTTTGAATGTTGGGTTTCTCTAATCTTTGTCGGATATCACGAATTAGCCAGTTTTTTAACAGGTCATTTGACAATCCCCGTAGTGTTGTTTGTTATTTGAATCACTATAAAGAATTCAATGTGTAGTTGGATAGCCAAAACATTTCAGGCTAACAAGTTCATGCTTAAAATCAGTAATTATGCTTCCCCTGAATTCCAAATTCATTTGTTTCTTTTGTTTACTTCTGATTGTTTCGAACTTTAATAAATAAAGCATGGTCTTCTTTAACTTGGCCTAGGTTTAGGTTCAATGAATTAATTCACAGGGGTTTTAGAGGGTAGTTTGGAGAATTAAAAACTTGAAAATGGTTTAGCTTGAGTGTTCTGTCAGTAAGTACTAATATACCATTAAACTAATGTAATTGTTTAATAAATGATGGGTGGGAAATCAGGAATAACATGGGTTAGTTAAGGGAAATTGAATAGAACATAATATGCCCATAACCAGGGGAATAAAATAATGGGAAATGGGAGTTAATAGGGAACTGACAGTCTTTGTAAGCAAAAAGTCAGGGAATATGATGGGAGAAAGGGTCTCTTAATGGGAGTGGAAAAGGCAGGTCTTGAAGTGCTCTTAAGAGCTGGAAATGGAGAACTGAAGTCTTTAAATATAGAGAGATGCACATAAAGGAGGGGGTGAAAACTGGCTGGCAGACCTTAGAGGCTGAAAAATATAGAGAGATTTTTGAGAGCTTAGGATTAGTTTTTTTTTACTGAAAAAAGAGATAGAGAGTTTTGAGAGCTGGAAAACACAGCTGAAAAAATACTAAGAGTGAGTTTGGAGAGCTTGAAAGAAAAAACACAATTTTTTTTAGACAGAGTTTTTAGACCTCAAGAGAGAATTTTGGAGTTCTTTAGGCATTTAGTTTTGAGGAATAATCTTGAGTGATTTTGGGTCGAGTTGAATTGGTTTCTAATTGAACTTTGGCTTGCTGAAAGTTTTAAGTGTTTCTGGGTGCATTTTCAAGTTTTACTTGGTTTGTCTTGGTACTGATTGTAGGAAACCTTTTGAAGCAAAGGTTCGGTCAAATTTTTGAAAAAAAAATGCTTCACACGGAGTACTCAAAACGGGCAAAAATCGCTCGTATCCGCTCACTATCTTTGCACGAAAACTCTTCGTGTTTACGGGCAAAGAGGGGCAGCTGTGAGCACGTGATTTTTGCCCTATATATGAATTACTCCCAGAAAATTCAAAATAAAATAATTTTAGTTTGCTTGCAATTATTGTGAATTTTGTGTTATTTTTCTTGTATTATTTGCATTTATCTGCGCATGTTTATTTGTTTAAATAAATAAAAATACAAAAATATGTTGCATTTGCATATAAAATTCAAGTCTACAATTAGGAGTAATTAAGTTTGTTTTACGAAAATGAAAAATCACAAAAATATGTATTTTTGCATTTTTAGTTTTTAATGTCCAAATTGTGCGATTTTATTTTAATTGATGTTTAATTTTTGTGTGATAATTATTATTAGGAATTAATTAGTATTTTAAGATAATTTTGGTTTTTATAATTTAATCTTAGCATTTTTTGTTTTAATAATTAGTAATAGAAAAAAGAACAAAAATCAAAGGAAAATCGGATTGGGCTCTTATCCAATTCAAAATGCCTCAAACCCAAAACTAATACCCAACCCAAAACCCCCCTAGCCCAATCCTACCCCATCTGACCAAATATACCCCCTCCTAACTAAAACAAAACATAACACTAACTAAAAAACCCTAAACCTAAAACACCTTCCCCCTTCTTCATCTTCTCCAAATAACCATGGCTGCCCCCTACCACCAGCTCCACCGTCGACCACCCTACTGCCGCCACCTTCCAGCCACGACCACCCTCGTCTCCAGTTCAGCAACTAGCCACCAACGACCCCGTCAACCCTCACGACCAAACAACCTCCCTCCTGTCCAACCAACCAGCCCGTCCCACCTGCTCGCCGGAAAACGCCAACCAGCAGCAACGAAACAACCTTCAACGACCAGCGCCACTGTCAACGAACCAGCAGCCCTCAACAGTCGTTCAACCACCATTACCGGCGACTTCATCGTTCCAAACCCTCCACCCACGTCTCTATATATATACATATATATATATATATGTATATATGTATATATATATATATATATATATATTAATAGGTATATATATATGTGTATATATATATATGTATATGTATGTATATATGTATATATGTATATCATAATATGTATATGTATGTATATATGTATATATGTATATCATAATATGTATATGTATATGTATATATATTATTCCGATCCGGTTATTGGTTTGAGCTTCATTTCTGTCCATATTTTGATTGATATTTTCGGATCTAAAATTAGTATGTGTTTGATTATTTTCTTACTTGTTGTTTATCATGTTTCTTGATTATTTCTTCATTTTGTGCTTTAATCATTTGTTTTTGTTTAGTTTTAATACAAAAATATTTTAGCTAATCACTTGAATCTTTTATCTTGATTATAATATTATTAGATTTAATTTGAAGTTCAATTAATTATTGAGTTTTAGTGATTTGAATCTGTTTATTGTTGTCTTAAAATTTAGATTTAAGTTAGAAATTTGAATGTTTTGTTTGATCTTGTTAAGATGAATCTGAATTTAGTAATTAAAATCTATTTGTTTGTTATGATTCTTTTGTTATTGTTGAATCTGAAAATATATTTTGTTATGAATGTTGTTCAAAATAATTTCAGATTGATTCTTGTCGTTCTTCATTTAGTTTGAGTATGTTGATTAAATTTGATTAAGAATCGGTTAAAGTTGTCATATTTTGGTTGATTGATTTAGATGAATTGGTTATAGCTGATAAGGGTAGAATAGTAAATTACGGTAATTTTGGGGGTATTTTTGGAAATTAAAATTTAGACAATTATTTGAATTAAAGTCTGTCCACTAATTGCTAAAGTATTATTAAAATAATTATGATGGAAGACAAAATATATTGTAGTGATATCTAAAGTATTAATAAAATAGTATAGTGGGGAATAAAATATTTTGTAGTGGAAATTAAAGTATAATTAAAATATAGTAGTGAATTGTTGGGGCTCAAGAAGGTGGAGTATTTCTTTTATTTATTTAAGTGTTATAGTAGTCTGTTTTTTTTAAAGGATAAAGAAGAGAAGACTTACTTATATATAGGAGGGGGAGTGAGAAGAAAAAAGAGGAGAAGGAAAAATCTGGGAGGAGAATTTAGAGGAAAAAAAGATCAGAAAAGAAGTAAGAATTAGAAGAGATTAAAGATTGAAGAGAATTGTTAAGAGTTAAGAGAGATTTGAAAATCGAAAAAAATATATATAAAAAAAAAACGAAAATAGAGTGAGAATTAAAGAGAGTTTTAATTTCAACTATCAAGTGATATTTTTCGGGTTCATCTTTTGGTGGCTAGAATTATGCTGGTTTTTATTAAACTCAGTTACTGGGCTGTTCTATTTTCACTGTTACTGTTGTTGCTGTGTTGCATAACTACTCTACTGATTTTCTTCTTCTTTTGATTCCAATACCAGGTATATGACTGTAACCTTGACAGTATTGTAAGCTGAAATATGAAAGCATGAATACATAAAAATGGAATTTCGAAAATATTAATTTAAATTTTTCGTTGTATTTAGGTTATTTCATGCATTATTATTCTGTAAGTCAACTTTGCATAATTAAGCATCTTGTAGCGATGTACTAGATAATACTCCATTTTAATAAGGTGATTAAGTATTATATGTTTAAGTAACTGTCAAACTGTTTGATAATTGGAATAAGAGGAAAATAATATAAGTTGGCCTTTAACTAATCGGATTAGTAAAATTGGTTAGTTCATTAGCTATAAATGTTTTAATTTTGTCAGTAATAGGATAATTGTAAACATGTAGCTAAATTTAGTTAAAATATGGATTTGAATTATTTTTCATGAATTAGGCATTAAGGCACGATTTAAGTTTAAACAAGACAAGATAACTTTTAAGTTTAATAAACTTTCAAATAAGTATAAGTGATTAAGGTTAATTATAGTTTTAAATAATTGTAAATAATTAATTCCAACGGTTCAAGTCATCTAACTATATAAGTTTAAACTAGTTATGTGATAATTAGTTTAATTTGTACATATCATTTGTCGATCCCGTATCTTATTTTTAATTTCAATTTTAGTAATGTTTCTTTCCGTCAACATTTGTCTTAATCTAGCA
>MU713425.1:113742-150227 GCA_026770625.1 Nicotiana glauca | reverse complement strand
CGGGTTAACAGAATTCCTTATCCGGATTTCTGGTGCGCAGACTGTTAAACAGAGTCATTCTTTTCCTCGATTCGGGATTCAACCGGTGACTTGGGACACCATAAATCTCCCAAATGGCGACTTTGAATCTTTAATAATAAATCCCGTTTCGATTATCCTTTAATTGGAAAAAACTCCCTTTACCATGCCCTTCGCGGGGTGCGGTAGCGCCAAAAGGAGGTGTGACAGTGATGTGGGTCAATCTCCCAGTTTCTGTTTGGTTCTTCAGTCACTAATTCACTTCTGGGTTGAAGTTACTGTGTCGTTGCCGTTTGAAACTCCTGATAGTTGTTGCCTGTTCTGCTATGCGAACTGCTTCCCCTTCCCGTTGACTTCTGATTTCTAGTTTTAGGTACATGTTCTGAATCCCAAACATCATGCAAAACTTCAGTTGAAATGAAATGGAATGGAGGCATAATTTCATTAGAAACTTCAGTGATTTCAACATTTTCATTATGGTTAATTGTAATGATTTGGATTGCAATTAGGACTGTTTGTTTAGAGTGATTTGGAATGTATTAAACATGCGTGTTCGTGTATTTAGATGTATTCATTTGAACTATTAGATGTGTGTTCATGTATTTAGAAATGCATATGGTAACTCTAAGTTTGATTTAAGCAATCCATAATTCTGAGTTTGAGTTAGTCTCTAATTCTGGTTGTGTGTGAGCTCAAAGCCAGAAAGTTAAAGGTAGATATGTGGTTTGAAGTTAGAAATTACTGTTAAGTATATGTAATTCGTGAGTTTAATGTAGGCAATCCGTTTCTTCCAGCATCATTGATTTTCAAGTTTCAATCCTCATATGTGGTCACGTTAATGTTTAATCAAGTTCATAAATTAGCACTTTAATAAAAATTAGTAATAACAGGAAATTTGAAGTTGAACTAGTATGCAACATGTCTGAAATCGTGACTATTGGCAGTTTTACGTGGGTCATGCAATATGAAATCAGTTGTTTTCCAATTCACGTTTATTGTTGCATTGAATTAATTCTATTGATTAACCAATTTCAGTAGTAGTTGCATTAAATCAGATCTGTGTTCTTAATTGAATCGGAGTTCCATTTAGTGTAAAAGGCAAGGCTTAACAGCCTAGTCCCCAAGCGTTTGGGCCTCAGGTAATTGACGCATGGCCCAGGCCAATTTTGGCTTTTTGTAATTGACGCACGGCCCAGGCCAATTTTGGCTTTTTTCTTCGTTTAGGCCTGGGCCAAGGTCTGTTTTGGCCGATTTTAAGGTGTATATCTGGTTTTAAATTACCTCCGCTGGGCTTACCTCGGAGCCCAATGGTCGGATGTTGGTGCAGGAATATTGCCTGGTTGGCATCAGTCCAGTAACAAATCAATTAGGACTTTTCTTTTGTTATTAGAGACAAATATTAAGTAGAATATATAGATTGCTTTAGGTTTACCCTTTTAAAATAATAAAACGAGATGAGCCTCGCTAAAGAAAACATATAGATTGCAGGGCCCTCAATAAATATTGTATTAAAATACTTAGATCTCGGGACGAGCCGTTTAGTGAATTTCATGGCTTTCCCCAAAGATAATGACGCGTTAGTCTCTTTAAGCGCGTATTTTAATAACATTATCTCCCTGAACTCAGGTGCACTTTTATGTGACCAAAATCCAAATCTCAGCGAAGTCGAAATATGTCAATAACCACGGGTGCATTTATGTGACATGGGTCAAGACGCATTTTCACAACGTTGCAATTCTCATAAAAATAATAATAAAAACGGCTAGGAGTTAAAATTTTCACGTAGGTTCAACATGTATTGAAATCAGATAAATAATCCAAATATAACAGAACCACGGAACTCGGGAATACCTAACACCTTCTCCCGGGTTAACAGAATTCCTTACTCGGATTTCTGGTTCGCGGACTATTAAACAAAGTCAATCTTTTCCTTGATTCGGGATTAAATCGGTGACTTGGGATACCATAAATCTCCCAAGTGGCGACTCTGATTTTTAATAATAAATCTCGTTTCGATTGTCCTTTAATTGGAAAAACTCCTTTACGCCATTGCAGGTGTAGTTGTAAAAAGGAGGTGTGACAATCATGAGTTGGTGACATCCCGATATTTGGGGCTATCTTTTTGCATAGTATTTTGAGTTTAACTCCTGTTTGTATGAAAACTCTGTTATGAAAAAGCTTTTGGTTTATCTTTTATGAAATATCGAAGTATTGTGGAAATAGGTTTGCGTAGTACCATCGATAGGCTCCATCACGACTGGTTGGAGTTTTGTGTCGTGACAAGTTTGTATCAGAGCCTAGGTTACATAGGTCTCACAAGTCATGAGTAGGTTTAGTAGATTGCGGACCGGTATGGAGTGGTATGTACTTATCTTCGAGATGCTGCAGAACCCTTGGGAAACTTCACATTCTTGAATTCTTATCATGTGAATCTATTGATTCTGGTAACTGAACTTTTGTTATTTAATTCTCTCACAGATGGTGAGGATACCTGCTACTAGGTGGGACGGATAGCCACCAGTACCACTAGTCGGGGTCGTGAGAGGCTGAGGTCGCGCTAGAGGCCGTGTAGGGGCAGAGGTGCACCTCGCACATCAGCTAGGCAACAACTGCAGATGTACCAGTTTCTCCAGTTCATGATTAGGTCCCAGTTGTGGATGCGCCAGCGGGACCAGCTCAGGCGCCAGTTGTGCCTGTTATTATTCCAGGCCTTTAGGAGGCCTTAGCTTAGATTTTGAGTGTGTGCACTTGCTCAAGCGATCTCTATTTCGGCCGCATTAACCACTTCTTAGGATGGGGGAGGTGCTCAGAATCCCTCTGCTCGCACACCCGAGTAGGTGATGCAGGGACTCCAGACACCAGGGGCACCATCAACCCAACAGGTTGCAGCTGCTCAGGACTATTTGGTTCTCGTCATACCTGATGATGAGCAATGTAGATTGGAGAGGTTTGGGGGGCTCCAACCTCCATCTTTTAGCGGTGCAGAGGGAAAGGATGCCCAGGGTTTCATGGACAAATGTTAGAGGATACCCCGTATAACAGGTGTTGTGGAGACCAATGGGGTCTCGTTCACTACTTTTCAGTTCTCTGGAGTTGCTTTCACTTGGTGGGAGGCTTATAAGAGGCGTAGGCCGCTTGAGGCAGCGCCACTTACATGGAAGGAGTTCTCAATTCTATTCATAGAGAAGTATATGCCACAGTCTCGCAGAGAGGAGCTGCCAGATAGTTTGAGCAGTTGCATAAGGATGATATGACTATGCGCAGTACGAGATGAGATTTTCTAAGTTAGCCTATCATGCTGTTTGGATGGTTCCGGCAGATAGGGAGAGGATCAAGAGGTTCCTTGATGGCCTCAAATTTCAGCTACGGATGTTTATGACTAGATAGAGGGATACTTTTGAGGAGTATGTTCACATTGCTAGGGAGATAGAGTCTATCTGCCACCAGGAGCGGGTTGAGAGGAAGGCTAATAGGCCTCATGGATCAGGTAGTTTTGGTGGTGTTCCTTCTGGAGGACAGTTCCACCATGCGGGGGTCATCCCTATAGGCATGCTTAGAAGGCTTGTCCAGCTTATCGTGGTGCATCAGTCAACCTTAATTCTCATATTGCTCGCTTAGGCTAGCCTTTATTTGGTGCGCTACCAGCGCAGAGTTCTCACCCTGCCTCATCCGCTCAAGATTCTATAGGTAGTTCTACGGGGTATCAGGAGTAGTAGTTCCGTTAGAGGAAGGGTTGCATTGAGTGCGGGGATATTGGTCATATTAATAGAGATCGACATAGGTTGTTGAGCAGGACTCCACAACATAGTTCTCGGTCGATGGCATCAGGATGCCTCTATATTATTTGATCCTGGTTCCACTTATTCATATGCGTCACCTTATTTTGCTATTTATTTGGATATGCCCCGTGAGTCTCTCGCTTTATTTGTTCATGTATCTATACCGGTGGGTGATACTATTATTGTGGACGGTGTATATTGGTCGTGTGTGGTGACCATTGGCGTATTGGACATTAGAGTTGACCTATTTTTGCTTAGTATGATTGATTTCAATGTGATATTGGGTATGGACTGGTTGTCTTCATTTTATATTGTTCTAGATTGTCACGCTAAGAGCGTGACACTAGCAATGTCGGGGTTGCCCCGGATTGAGTGGCGAGGTTCTTTAGAGTATGTTCCCAGTAGAGTGATTTCATACTTGAAGGCCAAGCGAATAGTTAGGAAGGGTTGTTTATCTTATTTGGCCTTTATGAGGGATTTTAATGTTGAGACCCCTCTTATTGATTATGTTCCGGTGGTGTGAGATTTTTCGGATGTGTTTCTTGCAGACCTGCTGGGCATACCGCCCAACAGAGATATTGACTTGGTGCTGGGCACTCAGACCATCTCTATTCCTCCATACCGTATAACACCGGATGAGTTGAAGGAGCAGCTTTAGGAACTCCTTAAGAAGGGGTTTATTAGACCTAGTGTGTCACCTTAGGGTGAACTAGTCCTATTTGTGAAGAAACATTATGGTTCTATGAGGATGTGCATTGATTATAGGAAGTTGAACAAAGTCACAATGAAGAACAAGTATCCTTTGCCGCGTATTGATGATCTATTTGACCAGCTTCAGGGAGAAAGGGTGTTCTCCAAGATTGATTTGATGTTAGGATATCACCAGTTGAAGATTCGGGACTCGGGCATTCTTAAGACAACTTTCAAGACCCGATATGGTTATTATGAGTTCTTTGTGATGTCTTTTGGGCTGACCAACGCCCCAACAATGATCATGCATCTGATAAACAATGTGTTTCAACCTTACCTTGACTAGTTTGTTAATGTATTCATTGATGATATCCTGTTGTACGCTCGTAGCCAGGAAAAGCTTGCTCAGCATTTGCGGATTGTGTTGCAGCAGTTGAGGGAAGAGGAACTTTATGCCAAGTTCTCCAAGTGTTATTTTTGGCTCATTTTAGTGACGCTATTGGGGCACATGGTGTCCAGTGAGGGTATTTAGGTAGATCCGAAGAAGATAGAGGCGGTTCAGAGTTGGCCCGAACCGTCCTCAGCTATAAAGATTTGGAGATTTCTTGGTTTGGCTGGTTATTACCATCGGTTCGTGTAGGGATTCTCGTCTATTGCATCACCCTTGACTAAATTGACCCAAAAGGTGCTCCTTTCAGGTGGTCGGATGAGTGTTAGGCGAGCTTCCAGAAGCTCAAGACCGCCTTTACCACAAACTCTAGTTCTAGTTCTACCATCAGCTTTTGGTTCGTATACCATGCATTGTGATGCTTCTCGGATTGGTATTGAGTGTGTTTTGATGCAGGAGGGTAGAGTGATTACTTATGCTTCGCGCCAGTTAAAGCCCCGTGAGAAGAACTACCTTGTTCATGATTTGGAGTTGGCTGCCATTATTCGTGCGTTGAATATTTAGAGGCACTATCTCTATGGTGTGTCTTGTGAATTATTTATTGATCATGTAGCCTTCAACACTTGTTCAAATAGAAGGATCTCAATTTCAGGTAGCGAAGATGGTTGGAGCTACTAAAGGACTATGATACTACTATTCTGTATCACCTGGGAAAGGCCAATGTGGTGGCTGATGCCTTGATTAGGAAGGCAGTGAGTATGGGCAGTCTTGTATTGATTCCTATTGGGGAGAGAGAGAGTTGATGTTCAGGCCTTGGTCAACCGGTTTGTGAGATTGGATATTTCGGAGCCAAGTCGGTTCCTAGCTTGTGTAGCTTATGGGTCTTCCTTGTTTAATTGCATTAAAGAGTGCCAGTATGATGATCCTCATTTACTTGTGCTCAAGGACAAGGTTCAGCACGGTGATTCCAGAGATGTGACTATTGGTGAGGATGGGTTGTTAAGGATGTAGGGACAAATATGTATGCCTAATGTAGATGGGCTACGAGAGTTGATTCTTGAGGAGGCCTACAACTCGCGATATTCCATTCATCAAGGAGCCATGAACATGTACTAGGAGTTGAGAAAACATTATTGGTGAACGAGAATGAAGAATGATATAGTTGGGTTTATAGATCGGTGTCTCAACTGTCAACAGGTAAAATATGAGTATCAGATACCGGGTGGATTACTTCAGAAGATAAAGATTCCAGAGTGGAAGTGGGAGTGGATCACCATGGACTTCGTAGTTGGGCTCCCACAGACTTCTAGGAAGTTCGATGCTATTTGGGTGATTGTGGATTGGCTGACCAAGTCTGCGCATTTCATTCCAGTTGGTACTACTTATGCTTTAGATCGGTTGGCTGATATTTACATCCGAAAGATTGTTCGCCTTCATGGGGTGCTAGTTTCCATCATTTCATATAGAGGCACGTAGTTTACATCGTAGGTTTGGAGAGCCATGCAGCAAGAGTTGGGCACTCACGTTGAGTTAAGCATTACCCTCAAATGAACGGTCAGTTTGAGCGCACTATTTAGATAATAGAGGACATGTTACGCGTTTGCGTCATTCATTTTAGTGGTTCATGGGACCAAGTTCTGCTGATCGCGGAGATTGCTTACAATAGTTATCAGTCAAGCATTCAGGTGGCTCCGTATGAGGCTCTATATGGGAGGTAGTGTAGATCTCCGGTGGGATGTTTTGATCTAAGTGAGGCTAGGCTTTTGGGTACAAACTTGGTTCAGGATGCTTTGGACAAGGTTAAAGAGATTCAGGAGCGGCTTCGCACGGCGCAGTCGAGATAGAAAAGTTATGCTGACTTGAAGGTCTGTGATGTGTCTTACATGGTTGGGGAGAAGATTCTACTGAAGGTTTCACCCATGAAGGGTGTTATGAGGTTGGGGAAGAAGGGAAAGTTGAGCCCTCATTTCATTGGTCCTTTTAAAGTACTTCAGAGGATTGGTGTAATGACCCGACCCGTCGTCTCATGTGTTACTGCTCCATTTCCTCCATTTTTATGCTTCTTCATGTTTCATTATTGGCATGTGGTGTGTTGGAGTTGTTTCGGATTGGTTTTGATAAGAAATGAGACACTTAGTCTCTTTAAGGAAGGCTTAAGATGGAAAAAGTCAATCAGACGTTGACTTATGAGTTAGAAGGATTGGATGTGATTTACGGTGATTCGGTTAGCTTCACGATGTTATTTGTGACTTAGGAGTGTGATCGGAATTGATTTTGGAGGTCCGGTGTAGAATTAGGCTTGAATTGGCGAAGTTAGTATTTTGGCGAATTCCGCTTGATGGGTGAGATTTTGACCCGAGGGTCGGAATGGGATTCCAAGGGTTGCTGTAGTTTCGTTGGGTGATTTTGGATATGTGTGCAAATTTTCAGGTCATTCGAACATCGTTTGGTTGAGTTTTTGATCGAATGCGTGTTTCGGTAGTTTTTGAAAGAACTTAGGCTTGAATCCGATGTGAATTGATGACTTTAGTGCTGTTTAATGTGTTTTGATGATTGGAACAAGTTTGCATGATGTTTTAGGATGTATTGGTATTTTTGGTTGAGGTCCCGGGGGCCTCGGGGTGATTTCGGATGGCTAACGAGATGAAATTCAAGTTGACAAAGGGGCAGATGTTTGCTGGTATCTGGTATGCTCGCTTCTGTGGAAATGGACCGCAGAAGCGGTTCTGCAGAAGCGAGGGAATGGTCGCATAAGCAGTTCAATGTTGAGATGGGAAGTTCAGTAGAAGCAGAAGTTGTTTCGCTTAAGCGAGTCCGCAGAAGCGGACTTAAGGTCGCAGAAGCGGTGGGCCTGGTGATGAGGTTCCGCAGAAGCGGAAATTCGAGTCGTAGAAGCGAACCCTGGTGATTTAATAAAATTCCGCTTAAGCAGAAAATGATACAGATGCGGTAATGCGGAAGCGGGTCTGGGGACCGCAGAAGCAGAAACCCCTAGAGTCAGAAGGGTTTTATATTCATTTTTGTTCCGCGAAGCTTATGTTATTTCCACCATTTTTTAGCGAGCTTTGAGAGCTTTGAGGCGATTTTGAGGAGGGATTTAAGGGCGAATGATTAGAGGTAAGTTCCTTGGACGAAATACACGAGATTATGTTAGATTTAACATGGAAATTGGTTGAAATTCATTAAAAAGGGGTAAAGCTAGGGCTTGAATTTTGATATTTCAAATTTTGGGGTTTGATAGGTCATTTGAGCTCGGATTTGGGAGTTCTTGGTATGTATGGACTCGTGGAGAGACGATAAATCCGTTAATGTAAGTTTTGTAATTTTTCGAGAAGCGGGCCCGGGGCTCGGGTTTTGTTAGTTTCGGGATTTTTGCTATATTTCGGTTGTTTTCGATTGGGTATTGTTACCTTGGCATATTGTAATGTATTCGCTCTGATTTTGGTTAGATTCGACGTGCATGGAGGCCAATTTGAGGGGCAAAGGCGTCGTGAGCGAGGAATTTCACCAATTCGAGGTGAGTAATACTTGTAAATGATATCTTGAGGGTTTGAAACCCCGGATTTGCACATCATAGTGCTCTATTGAGGTGACTTGCACGCCGGATATGAGCGTGGGGTAGATAACCGTTGGATGACTGTGACTTGGTCCGTCCCGGTTGTTGATTTTTACCGCGTATTTGACTGAAATTATTTGCTATCATTATAATTTGGGCTGATTGCCAGGTTTGGGGCTTCGTGCCAACTATGTGAATCCTTCGGGGATTGATATCACTGTTTTTGCATACCTTGCATATTATTTGATCTCGGTCCAAAGTTTTAATACTATTTTGCAAACTCAGCCATTTTTCTAAGATTTGAAAACTTAAACAATATTTTATTGATGTTTTGAGCTGAGGACTATCATGTTAATATTGCCCAAGTGGCTTATGTGCATTTCTGGACTGAGCATGGATCGGGATGCACGTCGCAGCAGTGTTATAGTGATTTCTGAATATATGGATGGCTCGGGTTTCACGTCGCAGCGATAATATATTGATATTGAGGCCGAGAGCCTGTTTGATGCCACGATATGGCTGATATTGCGCTTGGGCTGTAGGAGCCCCTCCGGAGTCTGTACACACACCTAGTGAGCGCCGTCGATGATAAATAAATGGAGAGGGCTGCACGCCGCAGCGGGTACTGGAATGTACCGTTATTTGCATAGCATTGCATTCATGCATTTGTTCACTATTCGTTGTTTGTGTTATTTCTTGAGATGTCTGTTTGCTGTTCTGGTATTGTCTGATCACTCTTAAAGAGAATAAATCTTAGACAGTGGTAACAATGACACTGTATGATGCGTTTGTCAGGTAACAGTGGCTGACCGGGAATAAGAATATTGCCCGAGGGGCGGGTCTCTGTGCATAGTGTCACTAATTGTTAAAAATTATTTTTGCAACTGTCGAAAGGATCATCTTCAAAAGAGGTTTAAAACTGAGCCAAGATACTTTGAAAGGTTTCACAGTTTCACTGATTTTTCTCAATGTATGGGCTATTCACTACTTCTATACAACATGATGATACAATATACGTGATTTCTTACTGCTCAGTTATTATTTACTTTTATTACTCACTGAGTTGGAGTACTCACTTTACTCCCTGCACCTCGCGTGCAGTTGCAGGTATTGTTCACCTGGTAGCGGGTTATTAGCTAATTGAAGGTACTACTATTGCAGCTGAGCAAGGTGACCGCCAGCATTCGCAGCACCGGGCGTTGTCTTTAAAAATTCCAGAATTTATTATTGTATATTATTAGTCGTGTAGTTGTGTTCAGGCTTCTTTAGATTCTTGTGACTTGTGACACCCCAATTTCGGGCTGAGCTAGGATGGTTCCCTGTTATATCCTTTTCTTCCGCATTTATGATAATGTTATCTATTGTTTTCGACTCATTCTTGCTAAGAAATGGTTAAAAGAAGTATTGTTAATCTGTTGGCTAGCCTTGTCTTTACGAGAGGTGCCATCACGACCGGGTTCGAGATTTGGGTCGTGACAATTGGGGAGCTTACAATCTTGCCTTTCCACCTAGCTTGTCGAGTGTGCATCCAGTATTTTATGTTTCTATGCTCCGGAAGTATATCGGCGATCCCTCTCATGTTATAGATTTTAGCACGGTTCAGTTTGATGGTGATTTGCTTATGATATGGAGTCGGTGGACATTTTGGAGTGGCAGGTTTGAAAGTTGAGGTCATACGATATAACTTCAACAAAAGTTCAGTGGAGAGGTCGGCTCGTAAATGAGGCTACTTGGGAGACCGAGTAGGAGACCCGGAGCATATATGCATACCTATTTGAGACTCCAGGTATGTTTCTAGACTCGTTCAAGGATGAACATTTGTTTAAAAGGGAAATGATGTAATGACTCGGCTGGTCGTTTTGAAAGTTATAGACCTGTTCCCCCATTTCCTGCTTCTTTTGTGTTCTACGACTATATTATGACTTGTCGGGTTAGTTGGTTTGGGTCCATAGTGGTTTAGAAGTGAATTGAGATTCTTAGTCTCTTAATTGGAAGTTTAAGTTGAAAATGTTGACCGGATGTTGACCTATGAGTAAACGACCTCGGATTTGAATTTATATGGTTCCGTTAGCTCTTTTAGGTGATTTTGGACTTTGGAGCATGTCCAGATTTTGATGTGGAGGTTTGTGGTAGAATTAAGCTTGAATTGGTGAAAGTTAGAATTTTAAAAAGTTCGACCGGGAGTGGACTTTTTGATATCGGGGTCGGATTGGATTTCTGCAAGTTGGAGTAGGTTTATCATTTCATTTATGACTTACGGGCAAAATTTGACATCAAACGTACGTCATTTGATATGTTTTGGCGTCATTTGTAGAATTCGGAAATTTCAAAGTTCATTTGGCTTGAATCCGTGTGTAATTGGTGTTTTTGATATTGTTTGAGGTAATTTGAGGATTCGACTAAGTTCGCATCAGGTTATAAGACTTGTTGGTATATTTGGTTGAGGTCTCGAGCATCTGGGTTGATTTCGGGTGGCTAAACGGACTTGATTTAAATTGGAAGAGCAGCTGAAGTTCTATTGTTGCTGGTGTAACCGCACCTATGGAGTGGGCACCGCAGGTACAAGCTCGCGAAAGCGGAGAAGAAGGTCGCAGGTGCGAAGGCTGCTAGGAGGGAGTGATTCCGCAGAAGAGAGGCCAAGGCCGCAGATGCGCGTTCGCATGTGTGAAACTTGGAGTGCAGGTGCGAGCCCAGGGAGTTAAAGTGCCTTCTGCATAAGCGGTATCACAGGAGAGGAGTATTAGCCGCAGGAGCGAAAGGCCTGGGCAGAACATATAAATATGAGGCTTCGAGATTTTTCACCATTTTCACATTTTGGAACTCGGATTTTGGATGATTTTGAGGATGATTTTGAAGTGATTACCGAGGTAAGCTCCTTGTGCCTATTTATCTTCAAGAATGGTGTTTCCCAACGGATTTTACACCTAATTAGTGAGATTTTGAAGTGAAATTTGGGAGTTTAGGGCTTGAGAATTGGTGAGTAAAATTTTGGGGATTTAGATGACCAAATGGTGTCGAATTTTGATAAATTTAGTATGGTTAGTTTCGTAAATGAATGGGCTATCAGGTTCTGTGACTTTCGTCATATTTCGAGACGTGGGCTCGGGGGCCGGATTGAGCCTATTTTTGGATTTTTGGGTCTAATTTAGTATTTTTCTTATAGAATTGACCCTTTAGCCTATATTAATTGTATTGTATTACTCGTGGCTAAATTTGGGACGTTCGGAGGCTGACTCACGAGGCAAGAGCATTTTGGAGTAGGTTTTCGCTCGGATTGAGTTAAGTAACAGTTATAAATCAGGTCCTAAGGGTATGAAACCCCGGATTTTGTGTCATGTGATTATTTTTGGAGGTGACACACATGCTAGGTGACGGGCGTGTGGGCATGCACCGAAGGGATTGTGACTTGGACCATCCTGTGAGACCGTGATGTAGAATAACTTACTGTTAACTATGTGTTCCCTCTGTTTTATGGAGATTTGATTGAAATTCATGTTAGAAATCATGCTTAGGCCATGTGATATCACTATTGGGACCCATTGAGGTCGTGTACTTGTTGAATTAGCTGCTATTTTTTGTCTTGTACTCAGTCATAATTTTTCTTGCGTACCATACCTGCATTTCTTGTTATTCCTTGTTGATATATGTTATTATGTCTGTTTTGGTTGATTTATATGATTTCTGAGAGCCCGAGAGACTGGGAAGGTTGATGATTGAGTGAGTCAGAGGGCTTGATGGTGAGATATTGATACCATAGCACGTGAGTTGTCCGTGCGGATCCTGATATTTATACTGTAGCACGTGAGTCGTCCGTGTGGATCTTGATATGATATTATAGCACGTGAGTTTTTCGTGAAGCACGTAAGTCATCCGTGCACATTATAGCGCTTTGGCTCTAGGAGCCCCTCCGTAGTATGTACACCCTCTAGTGAGCACAGGTACCTATTGAGTGTCAGTATTGAGGGCTGAGAGCCGAGTGATTAAGCCGTTGAGATGAGTCGAGTGACTGTCTCCCTGAGAGGATGTACTTGCTTTCATATGTTGTTGTGCCTAGATGCTATCTATCATGGTTGTGGAATTTTTGATAGATTTTATATCCGGTTTACTTGAACTTGAAACTGCATAAAACTAATTTGACTTAAACTGTCGGATTTGAAAGCATGTCTATTCTTTTCTAAAATTACTGGAAATGAACTAAAGATGTGTAAGCTCGTCACTATCTTCAGCTGCTTATTTATTATTTTTACTTACTGAGTTGGATGTACTCACATTACTCCCTGCACCTCGTGTGCAGATCCATGCGTTTCTGGACACGGAGGATGTTGAGCTCGTGCGTGTTTGAGTACCGGAGATTTACGAGGTAGCTACCGGCGTTCCCAATCCTTGTAGACATTGCTTCCTTAGACTGGTGGTCTAGATGCTCATGACTAGATGCTCATGTTTTTATAAAAAAAATGTTATGAAAAAGCTTTTGGTTTATCTTTTATGAAATATCGAAGTATTGTGGAAATTGGCTTGCCTAGTACTATCGATAGGCGCCATCACGACTGGTTAGAGTTTTGGGTCGTGACAAAATTTATGTACCCTAAGTTTTTTTTAACTTGAACACAAATTTTACTCATATGATGAATTTAAAAAATAACTCAATTGGATTCTCTTGCTAAATAATTAATTAAAAATTTAATTATTTAATTTTAATATAAAATAATAATTTATTCTTTGTTGATTCAGGTTGTAATATTAGTTCATCTCTTGTTTTAAATGTTTAATCCTAATTATAATTTTATCCATCATAAATTTTATTTCCAAAAAGTAAAAAATTGATATGACATTTCACTTTTTGTTCTTTATGTTTGTAGAATCATTAGTTGTATTGACTCTTACTAACTATCTTTTCTCTTTCTCATACATTTACATTCTTAAATATTTTCTTAGTTGTTGTTTAATAATTGTGTATTTTTCAATATTTACACGAAAAATTGATTAAAAATATTATTTGAGTAGGAAAATTATTTAAATATAATATATAAAGATATATTATCGTGGGAGTATTGTTACACCTCCTTTTTACACACCTACCCCGAAGGATAATGTATAAGGGAGTTTTTCCATCTAAAGTGACATTATTCGAAATGAGATTATTTATTTATTTTTAGAGTTGCCACTTGGGATAGGATTGGCTTTTGGTGTCCCAAGTCACCGGTTTAACTTAAATCCCAAATCGAGGAAAATGTTCGACTTCCCAATTGGAAACTGTGAACCAGAAATTCTGAATAAGGAATTCTATTGACCCAAGAGAAGGTGTTAGGCACCCCCGGATCCCGTGGTTCTAGCACGGTCGCTTAAATTATTATAATTGGCTAAAAATCTGATTTTAATACATGCTTTAACTTATGGTACAATTTTAACTTTATAACCGCTTTTATTATTATATTTTTAGGAAGATTTCAACGTTATTTAAAACGCGTCTTGAACCACGTTACATAAATGCACCCGCGGTCCCAAATATATTTTATCTAACGTTGTTGAGATTTGGATTTGGGTCACATAAATGTGCACCCGAGTTTAGAAAGGTAATTTAAAATAACACGCCTAAAGTAACTACGCATTTTTAACTTTGCGAGGGTCATGGAAAGTTCGCAAAATGGTGCGCCTCGATTTCTAAAGAGTTAAAATTAATTAAGTGAAGGCCATGAGCTTTGAGATTTTATTTGGCCTGGCACGTCTCGAATTATTTTAAAAGATTTGTATTTCACTAAAGCAAACTAAGGATGCTCATGTTTAAATCTAATTTGAAATTAGGCATCACAAACAACGCAACGGGAACCGTACCCGTAGTTATAATTTAATTGGGTGTCTAAGGATAACTACGGTGTTCATGAATATTCCAAAGTTATAAAAATTATTTGCGGAAGAAGCGAAGCTAATTAACTAAGGAAAGACGGACCAAATTTATTCACTAGTTTATTGTGTTGGGCTTGGCAATTTTAAATTATTTAAACTCAACCAATTCAAGTGGGGTCACTTTAAATGAATATCCTATGACTATATTAGCCAAAATCCTCAAACCAACTGAAAAGTCTAAACCAGCAAAACTAAATTCACTCAAATTTAACCAAAACCTAGCTTTTCATCAATTAATTTATCAATTTAAATTAAAATATTGTCTAAATTATAATATGCTAAATCATGGTAACATTTGTACAAAAGCATGCTTAGCGTTTCAGTCACAATAAAATATTAATTTCAGAAATAGTCCATTAATATAAAAGCACAACAAATATCAAGGAAAATAACAAAAAAACAAAAAATATGGTATTAACATCTATAGGCATACAATGAAAAAATAGTATCAAAGTCATGGAACAATTTATCTCTTTTATTTCACTTGATATAAGAGATAAAGATATAGAAGAAAACTGATACTCAACAATTGAATCCTTTGTATTAAACGTGAGCTCGGTTACAGTGAATTCCAGTGAATCGAATCTGACCGAAAAATAAAAATAGGGACTGAACCTTGAGCAGTGACCCTCGGACAGTACCTCCGCCACAAACTTCAACGACTATTTCATGGCTGATTTTTGGAATGAAAATACAACTCTTTTCGCTAAAGTTGAGGGCTGTTTCGCCAGGATTTTTGACAGGTATGAAAGTTGTTTCTTCAGTTGTGATTTGGGTGGTTTTGGCTGCCCAGTGTATATAGAGTGTATACCCAATGTATCTCTCATGTATATATAGTGTATATCTAATGTATATGTAGTGTATATAGAGTGTATACAGATCTCTCTTCCAGCTGCCCCCTCTCTCTCTTTATATTTGTAAGTGTTTTTTTTTTATAGAGGGTCGTGAAGGGGAAGAGCATATGAGTGGGGAACATGAGTGGGGGAGAGTGGAGTATTGAGTGGAAAAAGTGGAGAAAGTGGAAAGTGAGTGGGGAAAGTGGGAAAGTGGGTTGTGAGTGGAGAAAGTGGGGAAAGTGAGTAGTGAGCGGGAATAAATTCAAACATGGTAAAAAATTAGGTGTTCACAGCTGCCCCCTCTTTGCTCGGAAACACGAAGAGTTTTTGGGAAAAGATAAAGTGAACCATGTGACTAATTTTTGACCATATCGTTATTCAAAAGAGGAAGAAAATAAAAAGGAAAGGCGCAACCGAGTCCTGGTTTTGGACACCCTACATATCTCGGGTTATAAGGGAATTATGTCGCGTATAGTTCAGAAGTGGATGAGGTGATGGAGTGATGAGTTCGAGAGTCGAGTGAGGTGTCGTTCCGTCGAGGTTCCGGTCCGCGGTCCTGTTATTACATCAAAATCAAAAATGAAAAAGACTAACTAAGCCTATCAACTATGAGTTACAAGATTCCTATCTATAAATCTTCTGAAGCTTGATCTTGAGTCTTAGTTGGTTCTTGCTTATGGACTCCGATCTGAATCTTGATGCTACTAAGTTGTAGGTGTTGGTTTTTTTCTGCAGCATTAGGTCAAAACGGGATCAGCGGAGATTGTGACTTCAATTAGATTTTGAGCAATCCGCGCCCTTATTTGCTTTACATTTGAGTTAATTTATTTTTGTTCTTTTCTTATTTTCTTTAATCTGGATTGAGACTTATTCCATCGGTCATCTCGCACCCTATGTCTTGAGGTCAACCTGCTTAAGATACCAAAAGAAACAAACGAACGAAATTTTCTGCCCCAGTTTTCACTAGGAAAATTTCGTGAGTTAGTTGTGACACATATCTAAGCGATCAAATCAAGATTGTGTATTCTTGTGAATAAATCCAGGTTATGCTGGGAAATGACCGGGTTATGCCGGAAAAAGATAAAGGGGCCTCGGGTTATGCCGGGACGGAAAGAAAAAGCTCCTTGAGTTATGCTAGGGAGATCATTGGTTTATGCCTGGATGGAAAGAAAAAAGCCCCTTGGGTTATGCCGGGATTTGGAAAGAAAAAGCTCCTTGGGTTATGACAGGGAGATCCTCGGGTTATGTCAGGATTTGGAAAGAAAAAAGCTTCTTGGGTTATGCCAGGGAGATCCTCGGGTTATACCGGGATTTGGAAAAGAAAAAGGCCCCTTGGGTTATGCTAGGGGAATCCTCGGGTTATGCCGGTATTTGGAAAGAAAAAGCTCCTTGGGTTATGCCAGGGGGATCCTCGGGTTATGCCAGGATTTGGAAAGAAAAAGCTCTTTGGGTTATGCCAGGGAGATCCTCAAGTTATGTCGGGATTTGAGAAAGAAAAGGCCCCTAGGGTCATGTCAGGGGTATCCTCGGGTTATGCCAGGATTTTGGAAAGAATAAGCGCCTTGGGTTATGCCAAGGAGATCCTCTGGTTATGCCGGGATTTGAGAAAAAAAAAGCCTCTTGGGTTATGCCAGGAGAATCCTCGGGTTATGCCGGGATTTTGGGAAAGGAAAAAGCCCGTTGGGTTATGCCAAGGGGATCCTCGGGTTATGTCGGGATTTGGGAAAAAAAAGCCCCTTGGGTTATGCCAGGGGGATTCTCGGGTTATGTCGGGATTTGGGAAAGAAAAAAGCTCCTTGGGTTATGCTAGGGAGATCCTCGAGTTATGCCGGGATTTGAAAAAAAAAGCTCATTGGGTTATGCCAGGGAGATCCTCGGGTTATGCCGGGATTTGGGAAAGAATAATCTCCTTGGGTTATGCCGGGGAGATCCTTGGGTTACGCTGGGATTTGAGAAAGAAAAAGCCCCTTTGGGTTGTGCTAGGAGGATCCTCGGGTTATGCCGGGATTTTGGGAAAGGAAAAAGCTCCTTGGGTTATGCCGGGGAGATCCTCGGGTTATGCCGGGATTTGAAAAGAAAAAGATCCTTGGGTTATGCCAGGGAGATCCTCGGGTTATGCCAGGATTTGGGAAAGAAAAAGCCCCTTTGGTTTATGCCAGGGGGATCCTCGGGTTATGCTGGGATTTTGGAAAGAAAAAGCTCCTTAGGTTATGCCAGGGAGATCCTCAGGTTATGCCGGGATTTGGAAAGAAAAATCTCATTGGGTTATGCCAGGGGATCCTCGGTTATGCCAGTATTTTGGAAAGAAAAAAACTCCTTGGGTTATGCCAGGGGGATCCTCGGGTTATGCCAGGATTTGGGAAAGAAAAAGCCCCTTGGGTTATGCCAGGGGGATCCTCGGGTTATGCCGGGATTTTGGAAAGAAAAAGCTCCTTGGGTTATGCCAGGGAGATCTTCGGGTTATGCCGGGATTTGGAAAGAAAAAAGCTCATTGGGTTATGCCAGGGGATCCTCGGGTTATGTCGGGATTTTGGAAAGAAAAAAGCTCATTGGTTTATGCCAGGGAGGTCCTCGGGTTATGCCGGGATTTGGTAAAGAAAAAAGCTCCTTGGGTTATTCCAGGGAGATCCCCGGGTTATGCCGGGATATTTAAGGAATGAGGTCCTATACTATCATGATTTGTTTTTCTTTTGGGATTTTCATTTTCATTTCTTTTCTTCTTTTTTCTTCTTTTCTTCTTTTTTTTATTTTTCCTTTTATTTGGCAAAATGCATGAAAGAATTTGGAGAGGAGCTTCCTTTTGGTCGATTCCGTGTTGCAAAGTTGTTTCAGCGTTTGTGCATTTCTTTTCGCTTTTGGGTTTCACCTGCTTCTTGCATGGTTGCTTTGATTGCACCTGTTTTCAACAAAGAACAATTTGTTAGTTTGAAACGGTGGTTGGTTTTGTGACCTTGATCATCCCAATTGCTTGATCCCGGCCCCATTTTCGTTGAGAATTTTGCTGCTTGTTGGCTTTGAGGGTGAATCTCTTTTCAAACCGACAAGACTCAACTTTTAGGATTTCATGATGACTCGCCCGTGTGGGCTCTGGACTTTTCACTTTATTCTGCCCTTTGGACCTTTGCCTTTGACTTTCTTTCCTTTCAAATGTCTTTGCTCTGAAAGCATCAACCACTATGGTCAGTCGGGATTGGCCTGATGCACCCGCTGAAACTGGGTATTTTCCTTGGCTTTTGCCAGGTGGAGTCCTATAAGACCAGTCCTGCCGCCTTTTGTTTATGATAGTCCCGGAATCAAATTTAAACCGAAAGGGATTCAAGGAAGGAGTATACAAAAGGCAATCATATGAATTTAAAGAGAAGCGTCCCTTTTTGGGGAGAGAGAAGGACTTATCTGGGGGTGCATGCTGGCTCCAAATGAACATGACATGCTTCTTGGACTGGACGCCCGACCCACACAAACTTTCCAGCTTCTCGTGAACCCATTGATCCGCATTTCAAAACCAGGGAACCTTGCCAGGATTTTTTTAGTGGTGAGATGTCTTCTTTTCGGCCGACAGCGCCCTTTGCGGGTTTTCGCCAATCGACCTCTCTCATTTATCTTCTCACCGTCGTTCGATAGTGCTCTTTGTGAGTTTTCACTAAGCGGACTCTCTCATTTTTATTTTGTCTACTCACCATCGCCTTATGGTGCCCGAAGTTTTTCACCGATAAGACTCTCTTATTTTATTTCTCTCAATTTGAATTGTATTAGATTCCAACAATGTTGTTTTTCACTTCCCTGCTTTTGCCAATTGATTGGAAGGACTTGGACAAGGTCTTTGGGGTAAGAAGGATTTTGGGTGGAAATACAACTTTGGAACCATTTCGGTGGGTTCATAGCCGAACCATCATATCATCTGCCCCAGTTTCAATTTTTTGGGGGAATTGGGATTTTGTTTTGGTGTGACTGAACCTCCGCGAGAGACTGCCTACGTATCCTTTCGGAATCATGTCAAACATAGTTCAGGAAAATATTTGTTCTTTTTTTTTTGATATTTTCAGGTTCCAAAGAGGGTAATCAAGGAAGGGTAACCAGCTAAAAGGGTTTGAGAAAGATTGATAGTGTTTGGCTAGCGATAATGAAAGCCTTCGTCATCTCAATTGAACAAAGTCATCATCATAGAAGGTCTAGACATAGTACCTTTTTACTGCATCCACATTCACAGCTGTTTCGGGATCATTTCCTTCGATATCGCCCAAATATAATGCTCCTCTCGGCAATATCTTCCTGATGATGTACGGACCCTTCTAATTAGGAGAAAATTTTCCTTTTGCTTCCTGGTGATGAGGAGGAATGCGCTTAAAACTAGTTGACCCACCTCAAATTTCCTGGGTCGCACTTTCTTATTGTAGGCACGGGCCATTCTTTGTTGGTACAACTGCCCGTGATAGACTGCAGCCATTCGCTTTTCATTAATTAAGGTCAATTGTTCCAGGCGAGTCTTGACCCACTCACTGTGCTCAATCTCTGCTTCAACGATGATTAAGAGAGAAGGGATTTCTACCTCTGTAGGTATTACCGCCTCAGTTCCATATACCAAAAGGTATGGGGTTGCTCCTACCGATGTGCGCACCGTGGTGCGATATCCTAGTAATGCGAAAGGTAACTTTTCATGCCATTGTCTGGAGCTCTGAATCATTTCCTCAAGATCTTCTTGATATTCTTGTTTTCTACGTCAACGGCACCATTGGCTTTGGGCCGGTAGGGAGTAGAGTTTCTATGCGTTATTTTGAATTGTTCATATACTTCTTCCATCAAACGATTGTTTAGGTTTGCAGCATTATCTGTGATGATAGTTCAGGAATACCAAAACGGCAAATAAGATTGGAGTGCACAAAATCTACCACGACTTTTTTAGTGACCAATTTGAGAGTGATGGCTTCAACCCACTTCGTGAAGTAGTCGATGGCAACTGATATGAATCTATGTCCATTTGAGGCTTTCGGCTCGATCGACCCAATGACGTCCATGCTCCAAGCAACGAATGGCCAAGGCGCTGACATATGATGTAGTTCTATTGGAGGTGCATGAATCAAATCACCGTGCACCTGACACTGATGGCACTTCCGGACAAAGCTGAAGCAGTCCTTTTCCATGGTTATCCAGTAATATCCTGCTCGAAGGATTTTCTTTGCCAAAACATACCCATTCATGTGAGGTCCACACACTTCTGCGTGTAATTCATGCATGATCATTACGGCCTCTTCGGCGTCAACAAATCTTAACAAATTGAGATCTGGGGTCCTCTTGTACAAGACATCACCACTTAAGAAGAAACCACTTGCATGCCGCCTAATGGTTCTCTTTTGGTCCCCACTAGCTTGCTCGGGATATTCTTGCATTTTTAGAAACCTTTTGATGTCATGGTACCATGGTTGGGTGTTTTGTTCAGCCTCAACCGTCTGACAGTAACCATGTTTTTCCCTGATTTGGATTACCAAGGGATCAATGTGGGCATTGCCTGGGTAGGGCAACATTGCGGCCAGAATGGTGAGTGCATCAGCTAGTTCATTGTGACACCGAGGGATGTACCTGAACTCTTTCGACTCGAACCGCTTGTTAAGATCTTTCACATGTTGCCGATAGGGAATAAGCTTAACATCTTGGGTTTCCCATTCTCCTTGGGCTTTCCGGATAATCAGATCTGAATCTCCCATAATCAATAAATCTTCAGCATCCTGGTCAATGGCCATATGCATACCCATGATGCAGGCTTCATACTCAGCAGTGTTGTTCGTGCAGAAAAACCAAAGCCCGCCTGTAGCCGGATAGTGCTGACCAGTGGGTGTGATCAAGATTGCCCCAATTCATACACCTTTTACGTTTAACGCCCCATCAAAGAACATCTTCCAAGCATGTGTGTCTCCAGAGATAGCTTCTATTGAATTTACCTCTTTATCTGGGAAGTAAGTGCTCAACGGTTGGTATTCATCATCAACCGGGTTTTCAGCCAAATGATCTGCCAACGCCTGGGCTTTCATTGCCGTGCGAGTGACATAGATTATTTCAAATTCAGTAAGCAGAATCTGCCATTTTGCTAATCTCCCTGTGGGCATCAATTTCTGGAATATGTATTTCAAAGGATCCAACCTGGTTATGAGGTAGGTGGTGTAGGCTTGTAGGTAGTGCCTCAACTTCTAAGCGACCCAAGTCAAAGCACAACAGGTTCTTTCCAACAAAGTATACTTAGCTTCATAGCTGGTAAACTTCTTGCTTAAATAATAGATCGCCTGTTATTTCTTCCCGGTTACATCGTGTTGCCCGAGGACACAGCCGAAAGAATTTTCCAAGATCACCAGATACAAGAAAAGAGGTCTCCCTGGCTCTGGTGGGACAAGACTGGCGGATTTGACAGATATTCTTTGATCTTATCAAAGGCTTCTTGGCATTCATCTGTCCACTTGACTGCTGCATCTTTCTTCAATAATTTGAATATTGGCTCACATGTGGATGTTAGCCGAGCAATGAACCGGCTGATATAGTTTAATCTACCTAACAAGCTCATCACATCTTTCTTGGTTCTCGGAGGAGGCAAATCCCAGATAGACTTTATCTTTGTTGGGTCTAACTCGATACCTCTCCTACTAACTATAAAGCCCAAAAGTTTACCCGACGGGACTCCAAATGCACATTTGGCTGGGTTTAGCTTCAGATCATACTTATGCAACTGCTCGAACAATTTCCTCAAATCTCGAGCATGGTCATCCTGGGTTCTGGACTTGATGATCACGTCGTCCACATATACCTCTATCTCCTGATGTATCATATCATGGAAAATTGCGGTCATGGCCCTCATGTAGGTTGCCCCAGCATTCTTCAAACCAAATGGCATGACTCTGCAGCAATATGTACCCTAGGGTGTGGTAAAGGCTGTCTTTTTGGCTTCCTCTTCGTCCATAAATACCTGGTGATATCCAGCGTAACAATCCACGAAGGACTGTATCTCATGCTTGGCACAGTTATCAACAAGGATGTGGATGTTGGGCAAAGGGAAATTGTCTTTGGGACTTGCCTTGTTCAAATCTCTGTAATCCACACATACCCGGGTCTTCCCGTCTTTCTTTGGAACTGGAACTACATTAGCTAACCATGTAGTGTACTGGACCACTCATATTACCCCTGTTTTTAACTGTTTTGTGATTTCTTCCTTGATCTTATCACTGATGTCAGTTTTAATCTTTCTTTGTTTTTGCTGGACCGGAGGGCAATAGGGGTAAGTTGGCAACTTATGAACCACCAGATCAACACTTAGCCCTATAATGTCGTCGTACGACCAAGCAAACACATCTTTGAACTCAAGCAGGAGTTGGATTATTACATCATGTATTTTCTCGTCTGTGTGAATGCTTATCTTGGTTTCCCGGATTTCTTCAGAAGTTCCCAAGTTAACCGGCTCAGTATCATTTAAGTTTGGCTTAGGTTTATTGTCAAATTGTTCCAATTCTCGATTTATTTACTTAAAAGCCTCTTCTTCATCATATTCAGGTTCTTGGTTCATTATTTCACAATTGGACAGCGAGTTTGGATCTGGGCATGAAGTCCGCAAGCATGTCATGTTATTTAAAGCCGCATTATTAGAACTGAAAGAGAAAAATAGCAAAATTAGAAAGAATAAAGAAAAATGAACGATGAAATATTGATTTCATTTCTTGGAATTTGAAGATAACAGGGTTTACATTTGGAAATTTAAAGACAAGAAACTAAAGAAAACATCCGAGTTACACCCTAGAATAACTTGAGATACAGAAAAAGTAGCATGACAGGTCTACCGGGACTCCCGCCTGATCGAAAATGGCGTAGCCTTTCAATTTTGCAGTTTGGCGCTTAGTCCCATATACAGCACCTCAGCGGTGCTGGTGCCCTCCCGGTTGAACCATGTGGGTTTCGTAGAGCATCCTCCTCATTGCCCCACATATTTCCTCAATTTCTTCGGCCGTAAAGGCGTTATCTTCTTCTTCTTCATTATGCTTTGGCTTGACAAAGGTTTCATACAAATGTGGTAGTGGTTGAGGTAAAACCCATCCCTCACTCTTTCTCTCATTTGCCCACTTTACATCATCTGGGATATGTAGGAAACCTATCCCTAAGAACTTCTCAGTTGTAGGCAGGGCCACTGGTTCAGATATTCCTTGCAAAGATTTTCCAAGTCCCTTCCCTGGTTTGAAACCATGTCTAATCATTTCTTTGGCCACCATAATCGAGGCATTGGATAGGAAGGGTTGGAGGCAAGGGTTTCCTTCTTCACTCTGGTTCTCCACCACAATTTCGAAAGCTTGGTAAACTATGTGTTCACTGCTTTCCCTCACTTCAAGACAGGGGACAGATGGGTCCCGATAGATTGATTGTTCATCCTCTCCATGGACCACGATCTCCTGATCCTCATGTTCAAACTTCACCATTTGATGGAGAGTAGAGGGTACAACTCCTATTGCGTGGATCCAAGCCCTTCCCAAAAGAAAATTATAGGACGTGACCATATCTAGCACTTGGAAGGTCACCTCAAAGTCCACCGGGCCAATGGTCAAAATTAGGTCAATTTCTCCAATCGTGTCTCTTTTGATACCGTCTAAATCTCGCACGCAGACATTGTTGGGACGAATCCTTTCAGTCCCGATTTCCATACGCTGTAGTGTAGAGAGTGGGCAAATGTCTACCCCAGAACCTCCGTCTACCATGACCCTCTTCATATAGTATCCCTCACAAGTGACAATTAAGTGCAAGGCTTTGTTGTGAGCACCCCTTCTGGGGGCAAGTTGTTTTTACTAAATGAAATCTGATTGATAGCGAAAAATCTTTCCGCCATTCTTTCTAACTGTTCCACCGAAGTTCCAGCTGGCACGTATGCTTCATTGAGGGTATTCATAAAAACCTTCTAGTGTTCGGGGGATTTCATTAGTAATGATAGCAAAGATACTTGTTCATGATACTTTCGCAGTTGATCAACTACTTCATAGTCCGTCGTCTTCATTTTATGAAAGAAAGATTCTGCTTCTTCGGCACTTATAGGTTTCTTAACTGGGAAACGCTTTCTGGTGGTGTTGTTTACTTCTTCCGCATTAGAGTATTTCTCAACAGGGTAATTTTCTTGAAGCTTCCCCAGGATTTCTTTGCCTTTATACGTGACCACTATTTTATGGTAATTCCATGGTACCACAGTAGGATTTGTCATAGGCTTCTGCGGCGCGCGTCCAATAACCACGGGCTTATTCGTCCTCGATGTCTTAATTGTCCCCCGCACCACATAAGCTCTTTTGGGTACGTATATATGGGCTCCCTTTTTCAGTTCAAATCTTTTTGGAGGACTCAAAGTCAACTGCTTTTCTTTGCTGCCTCATGGGATATAGAGAACACCATCTTTGGGAGGCATTGCCTCCGTTCCTACTTCGACTTTCATTTCTGGTTTTAACTGGGTGGCTTTAGTCTTTTTTTCCTCTTTATCTTGCTTCAGGGTGATTTTTGGCTTTCTCTCCGCATCAGCAATAGCAATTATGGCTTTTAGTGCCGGATTAAATTCCCCATCTTTACAAATCATTCCAATTACTGGCCCATTGTTGTGGCCTGGCAGTGGGTTATTTGTCATATTGGGGACACCCTCATCCCTTAGCACTATCTTTCCTTGTTCTATCAAATCTTCCACGGCTCTTTTCAAAGTCAACCAATTTTCTGTATCATGCCCCTGAGCTCCTGAGTGATAAGCGCATCGGACGCCCCGCTGATAGGAGGGTGATTCTGGGTTTTGCCTGTTTTGAGGCATGGGCTGCAGCAGACCCATTTGAACAAGCTTCGGAAACATACTGGAGTAGGGTTCACTGATTGGTGTAAAATTTGGCCTCCTAGGTGGTTCACGATGACGGAAGTTATTTTGTGGAGGACAGGGGTTATAGTGGTTTGGGTGAGGAGGCTGATTTCTGGGAAATGGAGCTCTATTCTGGTTAAATTATTGTTGTGGCCTGACATATGGTTGTGCATTCATCACTGCGTATGGCTGAGGACCTATAACATAGGTCGCATTTTGATGAGGATAGTAGTGTTGTAGAAGAGAAATGAAATCTGGTTGTATGGGATTTTTCTTACACTTGAAGTTGCCATTGTTGCTTTTTCCTTCTTCTTTCGGTTTGCTACTCCTCCATACCCGCCTTGCATTGCTTGAGAGGTAGCCCTTATAGTAGACTGACTCAAGATTTGCCCTGTTTTCAACCCATTTTCAACCATTTCACCAATTTTGATGGCTTCGGAAAACGGATTTCCCATTGCAGACATCATGTTTTGATAATAATTGGCCTCTTGGGCTTGAAGAAAGACACTGACCATCTCTGTTTCGTCCATTGGAGGCTTGACTCTTGCCGCTTGTTCGCGCCATTTGACAGCATACTCTCGGAAGCTCTCCGAGGACCTTTTTTTTTTAAATTTTATAATGAATTCCTATCAGGGGCAATGTCAATCTTATATTGAAACTGCCTGACAAAGTCTCTAGCCAGGTCGTCCCAGATATGCCAACGAGATATATCCTAATCCATATACCATTCAGAAGCAACGCCGACCAAACTCTCTCCAAAGTACGCCATAAGAAGTTCTTCGTTTCTGCTCGCCCCCTGCAACTGGTTGCAGTACCTTTTGAGGTGGGCAATGGGATCCCCATGATCATCATATTTTTCAAACTTTGGAGTTTTGAAACCCAAGGGTAGATGCACGTGCGGAAACATGCACATGTCAGCGTAAGATACGCTCTTTTGTCCACTCTGTCCCTGCATATTTTTCAGACTTTGCTCCATGCTTCTCATCTTTCTAGTAATTTCCTCTTGTTCAGGTGTTTTTAAGCCTTTTTATTGCCCTGTAGTAAAATCGTACCGAGGCGGCTGAGGGTAAGCATTGGTAGTAAACTGGGTAGGTTCCAGTGGGAAAGATGGTGATTGAAATGTGAAGGAAGATGAACATAAGTTAGGCCTGGGTAAAGCAGGTTGTGTCGTAGCTGAACAAGGTGGTGCGGTGAATATGTTTGAAGCCGCACCTGAAGCTAACACGTGGGGGTAAGACTCAGAAGGTGTTCCAGCGAAGTGGACTAAAATGGTAGGATATCCCAGCGGGGTATTTGGATAACTTATGGGGATGTTGGAAGTCCCACTTGCCTTAGGAAAAAGCTCAGGGAATACAGGGATCGCACTTGGTGGTTCTTTTTCATTGCCCCGGGCGTCCCACATTTCCACCATGCGGAGATGCAAAATTCTGTTTTCTTTAGCAGTTGCTGACTCAGAAGTTGGGATGGCCGAGATCGGGCTATTCTCCGAAATAGGAATCGTTGGCAGAGGGATTTTCGAAGACATTTCAACACTTCCTTTTGACCTCGTGAAGTATGGATGTGAGGCCAGATTACCACAAAACCAACCACTTTACTATAGAACCTGGTGATATAACAGCAGTAAACGGTTAGTTTGAGACAAATAACAGATAGGTAGTCTCACATTGGGGTATGATGCACCTATACAGTTAAATGGGTTTCTACATGTTTTTCAATGGTTGCATGCGTCATCCCGGCTTTTCCTTATTCTTTCCCATTTTCTCTCTTTTCCCTGCTTTTCTTTATTTTTGCCATTTTCTCTTATTTTTCTCATTTTCACTCTCCATTTGTTTTTGCACTTTTTTCTTATTTAGGGTTACGGTCGAATCCTATGAAGATTACCTACGTATCATGACCCCACATGACTCACACCAAGCGTAGTTCTTTAAGAATAAACACGAAAAGTAAAGAAACAATTTTGGGAATTTTTTCATTTCTTTTTTCATTAATAAAAACTTTCTAAAAGATGTTTAACTACCCGTCTTCTTGGAAAGGAAAAATCCAAACAGACTCCAAATAAAATAAAATATAGACTCGAATCAAGAATACATTAAAGCTTCAATTACTGGGGCTCGCAGGGCGTCATTCGTCCTCGCCGCAGGCCTATGTGCGAGACCCCTTTGTAGTCTATCTAGGTCACTCATTATTTGCTTCAAAAATATCATCATCGATGCAAAGAAGGTGGTGTGAGTCATGTTCTCGCACATTTGGCATTTCCTAGTAATGTAGTGAGCAACGGCTAAGATCCTCTCTCTGATTCTGCCCTTTTTCTGAAGCAACCACCCTATCTGTTAGGCCCTGGCCTCCAAATTCTGCTCGGCTACCTGGTTTTATTCCTGGAGTTGTTGCAAGTCCATTTCTAATTGTGCCAAAGCTGTGTAGCAATGCTCTCTTTTAATCTTGAATTCTTTTGGCTGTTTGATAATTTTGTTCTCTGTGGCGATGACCCTTCACTTTAATCCCATGACTTCATTATATTCTTCTTTCAACTGTTTAACCATGCGGGCTCGTTCCTCCGCATTTTTAGCCAATTATTTTCGAACCCCGGCTAATTCTCTTTCTGCTTTGTTGAGGTCAAAACTGTAGTCATTCACTTTTTGCCTCAGATTTTCTATAAGTTTTGCATCTTTGGCACTCCTGATGTGATCTTCGGCCGATATCTTCATCTTTTGAATTTGGGCTTGTAAGGCTTCATTCTCTTTGGCCAATTTCTTCTTCTCAACCTCATTAGCTCTATATTCATTTTCTTTATCTAACCAGGCCCACTGTTCTTACGATGATTCGGCAAAATTCTGGAGGTGAGGTCTTTTGGACGGCCTCCCAAATGCAACGTCCCTTCTATACCAGGCATGATACTTAGGTGAAACTTCCCATTTAGATCGATCCCGTACAGAGGTATTCGCCGCCAAGTATTGACATTCACTCCAGACTTGGCGGACTCTTGCTTCAGGGAAATTGGCCATCAGGACCAATCTTAACCACTTGGAGACTAAGATCGTTGTCTTTTGGAACTATTTGGCATCTCCCGAGTTGCCTTAAAACCCGATACAGAGCATAAGGCTGAATGCTCTTAAGACCCATCAAGAGGAAGTGCGGCCCTGCTGCTGGCATATATATGATTTCATCAACAGGCAACCACCCAAACGTCCACTCTATTTGACTGGCAGTGAGGGGCCGAAAGTATGATGTCCAGCCCGTGAATCATTCAGGCAAGCTGACACCCTTAGTCCTCGTATAAAACTCCTCTATACAGGTTTTCTCTATAGACCCATAACTCAGGAACTGAAGACAATGGCACAGGTCTTCGGTCATCCATATTTGCAATAATAGATTGCACCCCTCAAAGAAATCTCTTCCGGCTTTGCAGGTTGTAAGAGCGCGGAAGATTTCAGCTAATATCATGGGCGCAAGAGTGCTTTTGTCTTGAGTGAGTAGAGTGCTGGCGACCCCGGCTATCTTTATGTCAATATTTCCATCTTTCCTCGGAAATACAACAAGCCCTAAAAAGACCACCATAAAAGCAAAACGTCTATGTTCTTCCCATTTTTGGCGGTTTTCTTTGCTACATATCTTGTTTTCTGGGTTATTGAACCCTCCGATGTGGCCATATATTTGGTATATGAAGTGTGGAGTACAAAAAACATCCGCCAAATCCGTGTTATAGACCGTCCTGCTTATCTTCAATGAGTCTAAGAATTTATGCACGGGCACGGCTCTCGGGGCAACCAAGTATTTGTGTCTTAAAGGAACCTCAGCACTTCTGATGTACCCGGCTATCTCCTCCAAAGTCGGGGTGAGTTCAAAGTCTGAAAAATGGAACACGTTGTGCGTCGGGTCCTAGTATGTAACTAATGCTCTTATGATATCTCCCCGAGGTGTAATTTCCAACAAACCGGTAAGCCCTTTCAAATATTTTTTGACTTCATCTTGCCCTTCTCCTCCTAGATTATTCCACCACAGACGTAACTCCAAAGGGATTTTATTCATGATTGAGAAAGATTTATTTTGAATCGTGCTCATTCTGCACATTTATTTAAAATGATTTAATGACTTATTTTGATTTAAACAGAAAAATGGCTATTTTTGCAAAATTTTCATTTAAGAAAAACAAAGACTTGGTTTTGCATATACGGCCTTTCAGCACTTCTGGGAGGAAGATTTTAAGGTTGTACCCGCCAACCATTTATAAATGACTCGGGGTGGCTGTTCTTGCAAAACCAGCCTTCCGGCGCCCTTTTGAGGACATTCGGCTTATTTTAAAACAAGAATGGCATAACTCGACTTATTTGACAAAAATTAAAATTTTGGCATTTTGGCTATGTTTGCAAAAGGGTGGTTGGACCCGATGAGGGTTGCCTACATATCTCACATCCGGTGAGAATCCAACCAGCGTAGTTCGGGCAGATTTTCCAAAATCAAAAATTTATTTTTAAACAACAATTTTTCTCTCTATTTTTTTCAAATATTTTTCTCTTTTTCTTTTTTCATTTTTCAAAAATCCGGCAGCATTTCGGTACTATTTGGGCATTGATTTTTTTCTCAAATGGTCACCCTTACTTAGTCCTGACACTGCTTATGTTTTCTCAATTTTCACTCATTTAGACAAACCGATCAACATGCAAAGCCGAGCAAATAAATGCGCAATTAGCACGTAAGATGCATCAGGATGGTCAATTCATTTCAGGTCACCTGTCCTAGACGGACCCAACCACTGTGTTGAGTCCCCTAAGTCAAATGCACATGATGCAAAAAAACTTCCTACTAGGGATCTAGCATGAGGTCGAGTTATTCTAGGTTCAAAACCTGGGTATATGTTCTAGACTGTGTACCCGAGCGTACAACTCGAGTCGAGGAGGGGGCTACGCACCGGGAACCAAAAGGCCATCCGGCTTAGTAACTTGTCCGGCCTCTTTCTTATTTTAAGGTATGATACTAACAGAATAGGGAGTCTCAACTAGTGAGCACATCCCCGGAGATGAGAAGAGAAGGGTTTCGTAATAATTTTATATGTACAATTCAGATAATATCAAAGCGGTAAAGCACTTAGCACATTTAGCATGAAACATGTAGAAAATCGGACAAATCCAAATATAATAATTATACTAAGCTTGAATTCTTGAACCCTGAATCGGAATTCTGGGTTCGTGTGCCCAGTAGAATCGTCAGAGCTGTCACACCTCCTTTTTACACACCTACCCCGAAGGATAATGTATAAGGAAGTTTTTCCATTTAAAGTGACATTATTCGAAATGAGATTATTTATTTATTTTTAGAGTCGCCACTTGGGATAGGATTGGCTTTTGGTCTCCCAAGTCACCGGTTTAACTTAAATCCCAAATCGAGGAAATTGTTCGACTTCCCAATTGGAGTCTGCGGACCAGAAATTCTGAATAAGGAATTCTGTTGACCCGAGGGAAGGTGGTAGGTACCCCCGGATCCCGTGGTTCTAGCACGGTCGCTTACATTATTATAATTGGCTAAAAATCTTATTTTAATACATGTTTTAACTTATGGTACAATTTTAATATTATAACCGCTTTTATTATTATATTTTTAGGAAGATTTTAATGTTATTTAAAACACGTCTTGAACCACGTCACATAAATGCACCCGCGGTCCCGGACATATTTTATCTAACGTTGTTGAGATTTGGATTTGGGTCACATAAATGCGCACCCGAGTTTAGGAAGGTAATTTAAAATAACGTGCCTAAAGTAACTACGCATTTTTAACTTTGCGAGGGCCATGGAAAGTTCGCTAAATGGTGCGCCTCGATTTCTAAAGAGTTAAAATTAATTAAGTGAGGGCCATGAGATTTGAGATTTTATTTGGCCTGGCACGCCTCGAATTATTTTAAAAAATTTGTATTTCACTAAAGCAAACTAAGGATGCTCCTGTTTAAATCTAATTTGAAATTAGGCATCACAAACTACACAACGGGAACCGTACCCGTAGTTATATTTTAATTGGGTGTCTAAGGATAACTACGGTGTTCATGAATATTCCAAAGTTATAAAAATTATTCGTGGAAGAAGCGAAGCTAATTAACTAAGGAAAGACGGACCAAATTTATTCACTAGTTTATTGTGTTTGGTTTGGCAATTTTAGGTTATTTAAACTCAATCAATTCAAGTGGGGTCACTTTAAATGAATATCCTATGACCATATGAGCCAAAATCCATAAACCAACTAAAAAGTCTAAACCAGCAAAATTAAATTCGCTCAAATTTAACCAAAACCTAGCTTTTCATCAACTAATCTATCAATAAAAATTTAAATATTGTCTAAATTATAATATGCTAAATCATGGTAACATTTGTACAAAAGCATGCATAGCGTTCCAGTCACGTTAAAACATTAATTTCAGAAATAGTCCATTAATATAAATAATATCAAGGAAAATAACAAAAAAACAAAAAATATGGTATTAACATCTATAGGCATACAATGAAAAATAGTATCAAAGTCATGGAACAATTTATCTATTTTATTTCACTTGATATAAGAGATAAAGATATAGAAGAAAACAGAACCTCAACAATTGAATCCTTTTTATTAAACGTGAGCTCGGTTACAACAAATTCCAGTGAATCGAATCTGACCGGAAAATGAAAACAGAGACTGAACCTTGAGCAGTGACCCTCAGACAGTACCTCCGCCACAAACTTCAACGACTATTTCATGGCTGATTTTTGGAATGAAAATACAACTCTTTTCGCTAAAGTTGAGTTCTGTTTCGCTAGGATTTTTGACTGTTATGAAAGCTATTTCTTCAGTTGTGATTTGGGTGATTTTGGTTGCCCAGTGTATATAGAGTGTATACTAAGTGTATCTCTCATGTATATCTAGTGTATATAGAGTGTATACAACTCTCTCCTCCAGCTGTCCTCTGTCTCTGTATCTGTAAGTATGTTTTGCTATATAGGGACGTGAAGGGGAAGAGCATATGGGTGGGGAACATGAGTGGGGGAGAGTGGAGTATTGAGTGGGAAAAGTGGAGAAAGTGGAAAGTGAGTGGGGAAAGTGGGTTGTGAGTGGAGAAAGTGAGTTGTGAGTGGAGAAAGTGGGAAAATTGAGTAGTGAACGGGAATAAATTCAAATATGGTAAAAAATTAGGTGTTCACAAGTATTTTTATCAACTTTAACTCTTTATGTAGTTTATTTAATATTACTTTTATTTTTAATGGATATTATGGAGTGGTAATGTATTGCCAATACGGAGGATTCTTATGAAAATAATTTTATTAAACCTTCCTACATATTTTTTTAATAAGAATTTAATAGACAAAATTTTATAATTTTAAATCTTATATATTAAAAATTAGCATAGAAGATATTGTAGTCCAAAAAATCGGTTATTCTAGTTATGTCCTTTCCCTGAGTTCTTTCGTTTAATATTTTTGGGCTATTTTGATATATTAATATTGTATTTATGCTTTTATAATAATATAGACTCTCATTTTTCTAAATGGATTTGGACAATATAATACATTCTTAAATTAAATTAGTCGTGGGAAATTATAATACGTTTTAAATTAAATTAGTAATAAGAATTTTTAAGAAGTATATCCTAAAAGTAATAGGATTACAGAAATTAGACGGACCAAAAGTAATTATACTTATAGAATTCTTAAAGGTAATCAATATAAGAATCCTAACGTGTAGGATTATGTTCTAAAACTAATAAGATTATAATGTAATATCTAGAATTGAGGTTATGTCCTTTTATTATGAGTTATTATGCTTAATATTATAAGGCTATTTTTGTAAACCGAGATTGTATCATGCCTTTATATTATATATATATATATATATATATATATATATATATATATATAGGGTAAATAGTGAATTTGACCAGTTATTGCATAAAAATCCCTTAATTCTATCCATTGGTCCAAAACGACTAAAAGAATTTCATTGGGGCAAGTGCATAAATTGTCATTCTCAGGGATGCGATTGGAGATAAGCCGATGTACTTATTTTGTCCTGAAATTTCAAACTAAAAATCTTAAAAATCTTACAGAAATATCTCAAATAAGTCCTAACTTAACAACCTCTAACCATTCATTATATACTTACCAAAATTAGTCAAGCATATATAAAAATTAAAAATCCAAATAAATAAGGTTCTTTCTCTCCAAGAACCACACGCAAAGATCTCCTTCCATATTTTTAAGTGTGATCAGCAACATTAGATGCAAGACTGAAAGAAAATTTAATGGATGAGGTAGCGAATAAGGTGATAATATATATATATATATATATATATATATATATATATATATATATATATATATATATATATATAAAATTTAAAAATTGAAGTAAAAAAAGACATTTTTCAAGGGTTATGATTGAAATTCATTGAAAATATATAATGAGTCAATATACAAAATTTGAAGAAGATTGGCAGTGATTTTGATTGATTTGGTATTAAAATTCCTGTTAAAATCGAGTTCCAGAAATTCTACTGTGACGCATGTATCAAACATATATTACGCATGTATCACATACACAAGTATACATGTCATACACATTTGATACAAATATGATACATATGTGCTACACAAATGATACACGTATCGTTATTTTCGGTTCATCTTCTACTTCAAAATTTCGATTTAAACTACCCCAAAACTCCATCAAATTATACCCAAAAATAATATTCAAGCTCCTTAAATATATATATCCACTCCATTCTAGTAACACCCACTCAAAAAAAAGTAAAAAATTAATTTTTTATAATTAATTGGCTAATATTAGTAATATTTTATGAATTTGATAATTTTATAATAAACTATTTGTGTTTGCTTAAGCTTATAAGCTGGTCAAACAAGCTTATAAGCACTTTTCTGCTTATCTACAAGTTTGGTAAAGTTAAAAGTGCGTATAAGCCAAGTGCTTATAAGTAAAAAATAAGCCAAAAGCCATAAGTTGATCACCTTCAACTTATGAATTTTTAGCTTATAAGCACTTTAAGTTTGACCAAGATTTTTACTAATTTATAATTTGTATATAAAATAGTTTGTCTTATTTAGGTTTATTTCTTTAGCTTATAAGCATTGTTTCTCTTTAAATAATTTGTCCTATCCAGGTTTATGTTTTTCTGAGAATTTTTTATCAATTACTTAATTATTATAATAATTATATGCTTATCATAAAATAAAGTATATTTATCATAAAAATTATCTTATCTAAGCACAATTGTATTTAAAATAAAATAAAGAATAGAATAATTTATATTTGAATCGATCTGGAATCTAAAATTTTGAAGAAATTACGTCATTATAAGCGTAAGAATTTCTAAGGTTATTTAAGTTATTTTAACAGAAAAAGAGCTTATCAACACTTTTTTATCAAATATTACAACAACTTATTATCAATTTCAGCACTTGTACCCAAATACGTAATTGTTTGTTAATTAAATTAATTTTAGCACTTAATGCTTATCAGCTACTTCAAACGAGCTAATTCAAACGGACTCTTATAATTGACCATAGCTTGAAGTTTCCTAAGATTCTTATCATTCATTAATAAGAAAGGTTTTAGATTGGGCGAGCCCAGCCTAACAAATGCTTAATGGAATTTTTACATTCCTATACACTATATGAAACTATATTAACCTCCCTACTCAAGTTTTACTATAATTATATTTTATATACTCAATTACCATTTATGTATATTTTAAGAGAATTAATAATAATAATTAGTGTCCTAAAATTACTCAAATATATCTTCCACTCCCCCACGTTTCATCTTCACATCCCATCCTCTCCCCCACGTATCTTGCACCCACCCGCAATTCCACCATTGACAACCATTAAAAAGCTTTGAAGCTTTGAATTCGAATTTGGGTTTTCAAAAACACTATTTGTTTGAATTGGATATTATTGTAAATAATTGAGAATTCTCTCTACGCCTCTCTCTATCTCTGTAACGACCCGGCCGATCAATCTGAGCTTTTGTATTTCGCTCGCCAGATCTCGGGCAAGACCAGTCCCGTATGATGTATTATGACTTATGTAAAAATCATTGGTTTTGGTTTTCAGGGCAATCAGAGTGGATTTGGAAGAACAATTCTCAATTTGAAGCTTAAAAATTTGAAAGGTTTGACCAAGTTTTGACTTGTAAGTATATTATCTCGGATTTGAATTTTTATGATTTGGGACTTAGGAGCGTGATCGGAATGTGTTTTGGAGGTCCAAAGCAGATTTAGGCTTGAATCGGAGAAATTGTAATTTTGGCGATTTCTGGTTGATAGGTGAGATTTTTGATATAGGGGTCGAAATGGAATTCCAGAAGTGGAGTAGGTCCGTTGTGTCATTTGTGACGTGTGTGCAAAATTTCAGGTCATTCAAACGAGGTTTGATAGACTTTTTGATCGAAAGTAGAATTTGAAAGTTTTTGGAATTCTTAGATTTGAAAGTTTTGACGCGGCTGTCACGCCCAAACTAGGGAAGACATGACTGGCACTCGATACTGTATTCGATCGAGTTAGCCACTAAACATACTAGCTAACTAAACTGGGGCCCAATAGATCAGGCAACACAGCATCTGCGATACTAAGCCTGAACGATTAAGGTCATGACCTGAATAACAATAAGCCATATAGACCAAGGTAGACAAGCCAAAATAATAAAGTACTAGCTGACCGACGAGGCCACTATTTGAGACATATATGTCTACACACATATATATACATGCCAAGCCTATGGCTGGAAACTGAAAGCTGCAAAAAGAAACCCAGAATACTGTGTCCACAATAGCCTCTAAGAGTGTCACAAGCACTATCGGGATAAGGCCCCGACTATACCCAAATTGTACAACAAAGGTAGACATCCTATGACAGCTCCAGGAAGAGATGGAGCTTACCAACTCACAGCTGAACCCCTAAATCCTAGCGGAGGGGTCGATTAGAGTCCCTACCTGGACCTGCACTGTAAGGCCCCAGAAAAAAATTTTGCTAAGTAATCTAGGATTTCGTGGTACCACGTAGGCTAATTATTATATTTTATGTGCTATGAACATGGTGGACATCAATAAGACGTGGTAAATATGAGTATAAGTCTTATGATAAGTGATGTGAGGTCCAAATGGAAGCCTAAGTGTATGCCAAACAGGAAAATTTTCGTAGTTGGCTAAAATTCCAATGGATTCGCACAAGGCTCTACTTTAAACGAGAATATCTAAATATGTATAAGGTTTTATATGGTGAATAGTATATCAAATGAAAGGTCTTTGAGTCTAGTTTCCAACTCTTCAAACCGTTTGTCATTTGGACATTCCTACGCGAAGTTATGGTCAAATTACCAAAGGCTAGAAAATGATATCCTGTGTCAATTCTGCGACCGCAGAATGTGTCGCATTTCTCACTCTGCGGTCGCATTTTGGCCGCAGAATGGGCCAGTGTAGCCCAGTTTTGGGCGTTGATTCT
>MU713425.1:97312-108557 GCA_026770625.1 Nicotiana glauca | reverse complement strand
TTTCTATTACTATTACCTACTTGTGTATGGTTTGAGTTTACTTGGGGCACAGTTTGTTCATACATACCAGTACAATTCAAATGTACTGACGTCCCTTTTATCGGGGGCGCTACATTCGTGTTATGATTGTAGGTGGATCCATAGCAGGTACTCCAGTCCACCGACCGCAGCTCCTCATCACTTCCCGTCAGCTGATTCTTTGAGCCCCTTTCCTTTCGGGACCTTATATGGCTCATGCCACTTCTGTTTTGGGATCTTGTTTTGATGTTTGTATAAGGTATAGCCGGAGCCTTGTTACCGGCAAGTATTGTATCATCCTTTTGTATCCTTAGAGGCTCCGTAGACAGTAATTGTGGGTTGCGAACTTATGTAAATATGTATTTTGTAAGTTGGGCGATGTAAGTTGTAAACCACGCCAAGGACTATGTATGTTTAGCAAAAGTGTTTCATTGATAAATGGCTATTTCACTCGGTTAATAGGTAATGAAAATACGGGGTAACACGTGGGATAGAAAAGGCACCCAGGTCCGCTTGACTGGGGATACCCGGTCGAGCACTGATCATGTCCCTCGAATTTGGGGCGTGACATGCACGCACGAAACAAAAATGCAGTGTCCCCAGGCAACGGGACATCAGTACGAATAAAAATGTACTGGTATGTAAGGCAGAAAGTAGAATCATACATAGCTTATGAAAACAAAGGTAATAGAGATACCACCTAACACTGAAACTCTGATAGCCTACATGACCGACATCGACCTCATAGTAATCAAATATGTATGGTATGCTCGTGTAATCATATGTCGTGAAGACACACACACACACACACACACAGATATATATATATATATATATATATATATATATATATATATATATATATATTGATGCAAATGCATGACATACCCAACCAAATGCTAGCAATGGCGGTCTCTTCCGGTAGCTAACCGATATTATATTGCCAACCTGTGGCCATCTGTACAATACATATGGTCTTTCGGGCAAATAGGCCCCTTACCTCCGATTATAGCTCGAAGTCCATGCATAATATGCCATGTATGATATAAACTTTGAATGCACATAATAGGCCATAAAAGAACTTAGCCAATATTGGCTCATTGGTACTCTTATTCTCATAATCTCATAATCACATTCGTATTGCATACAATTGTCTCATAATCATAATTGAGATTTTTGAAAATCGACGTGTCACTTTAGAGATTTTAAAATACAATTTAATGAGGAAGAATGACTAATCGCAAATACTAAATGCTTTTATTTTGTTTAGCCACACAACCCAAAGACGAATAAGAATTCATATATATAGCTAAGAAAGCCGACAAAATAACATATAAAGATGTCGAATACCCTATTTAACCGAACGAGTAGAATATCAACCTAATAGAATCATGAAAATACTTCATATACAATCCCAATGCCTTTTACAGAAGGTCTTTCTAGCCGTAGAATAGTAAAATATCACATTTGGTGTCTTAGGAATTTCCAAGAATTCGTGCAAAAATGAATAACAGAGCTTAGCCTTGATATACCTTTCCAACGAACGTCCGAATGCCTGTAGTTCCTTCACGAAAGTTGTTCCTTATGTCATAAGCTTCGAAAAAACTATATATATGCAGCTTATATGCACCTATAAACAATTCATAATTGAGTTTAAATCGGCAGATTTGCCATATCACCCTAACTTGATGAAACATCCTTAGAACTTTGTAAAAATGATCATAAAAGAATCCCAAGATGATTACCTTGAAAAAACAAGTATAAAGTCTTAAGAACCAGCAAGAACAAAAAATTCCTATCTTCCAAAAATAGCTCCAAACACAGTTAATAGAAGGGGGAAATGATCGCAAAGCGTAGAGAATGAGTTTCTAGGCACGGGGGCAAACTTTAACAGTAAAAATCATTAAAAATGCACCTTAATCACTCAAGAACACCATAGAACCCTCTCTTTAGCTTGATCACTGTTTTTGGACTGAAATGAAATGTTTTGAGGTCTTCAAAGTCGAGTTTACCAACTTATACCACTTGTTTGACCCGACCCGGTTCGCGACCCGATTTCAGCCTGGATAGTCCGGGGTAAAATAGTCATAACTTTTTACTCCAATGTCCATTTGATGTGATGGTTTTTTGGTTGAAAACTAAACTCGTAGACCTTCGATTTGATAGGTTGTGGGTCTCATAAAACTTTATATATTGGGAGAAATGATCTGATACATTTGACCCAAAATTAAGAAAAATTTATTAGAGAAATTTATGATAACTTTTGCCGACCTTTATTTCGCAACTTGATTGACTCAAAAACATAACATGTGACCATTGTGATGTTGCACCAAATCATATATACCTAACATAACCACGCCACGTTACGTATATTACGTAATAGAAGACAAAAAAAACATGGGGTCTCATAGCGGTGTCAACGAGAGGCTAGAGGTTTGGAGACATGCCCTTGAGTCTAAAGGTTTCAGGTTGAGCAGGACGAAGACGAAATACCTCGAGTGAAAATTTGGGGCCAAGCCGACGGAAGCGGGAGTGGAAGTGAGGCTTGACTCTCAAGTCATCCCTAAGAGGGGTAGTTTCAAGTACTTTGGACCAGTTATTTAGGGGATCGGGGAGATCGACGAGGATGTCACACACCGTGTAGGGGTGGGGTGGATGAAGTGGAGCTTAGAGACGGGAGTTCTGTATGACAAAAAAGTGCCACCGTTACTAAAAGGTAAGTTTTATAGAGCAGTGGTTAGGCCTGCCATGCTGTCTGGGACCGAGTGTTGGCCGGTTAAGAACTCACACATCAAGAAGATGAAAGTGGCAGAGATGAGGATGTTGAGGTGGATGTGTGGGCATACGAGGATGGATAAGATTAGGAATGAAGATATTCGAGAGAAGGTAGGCGTGGCCCCCATAGAGGACAAGATGCGGGAAGTAAGACTCAGATGGTTTAGGCACATTCAGAGGATGAGCACTGATGCACCGGTGAGAAGGTGTGAGCGACTGGCTGTGGTAGGCACGATGAGAGGTGGAGGGAGACCTAAGAAGTATTGGGGAGAGGTGATCATGTAGGACATGGCGCATCTTAGGATTACTGAGGACATGGCCCTTGACAGGGAATTATGGAGGTCGAGCATTAAAGTTGTAGGTTAGGGGTAAATTGTGGATATTTCTACAGCGCACTAGAGTGAAACTAGCCAGTTAAGAGTTACTCCTAGGAGGCTACTGATCAGTTACTGATGCAGGGATTTATCTGTTGGATAGTAGTATACCGCCCACCCTTTTCGTATTTCCTATATTTTTGTTATTCTGTTAATTTATGTTATGTTATATATTTTATGTTTTTTAATATTATTTTAGTATGAGTCTATTGATAATACTAATATATCGTCTCTTGTTGTTGTCTTGAGCTGGAAACAGCCTCCCTACCCCTCAGGGTAGGGGTAAGGTCTGCATACATATTACCCTCCCCAGACTCCACTTGTGGGATTATACTGGGTTGTTGTTGTTGTTGTTAGGCTTGAATCCGATGTAATTTTGGTGCTTTGATGTTGTTTTGAGCATTTCGAAGGCTGGAACAAGTTTGAATGAGGTTATGGAATATGTTGGCATGTTTGTTTGAGGTCTTGAGGGCCTCAGGTTAGTTTCGGGTAGTTTAACGGATCATTTCATGTTGTCGGAAATTGTAGAAAACTGATATTGGTGTTGCAGGTTTTTGATCTTCGCGTTCGCGATGGATGTCCCGTGTTCGTGAAAGGTTAGGATGTCAGGCTGTAGAGTTGGCCTTCGTGTTCGCGAAGGTGGTCCCGCATTCGCGAAGGGCTCAGGCCCATGGCCAACGCGTTCGCGAGAGGTTCCTCGCATTCACGTAGAAGGAATTTTGGTCAGTGAAGCTTTGTGAGTCACGAACCTGAGGGTGATGTCGCGTTCGCGCTAAAGAAAATATCTGGGCAGATATATTATATTTGGAAATTGAGGGTTTAAGTCCAACATAACAAAAACCATTGGAGAGCTCGGGAAAGGGTGAAATTGGAGGAGAATTTCAGTGGAGCAATTGGGGGAAGTATTTATCAATCATATTTGGTTTAATTCCATGATTTAGTCTTGAATTACATTATTTAATTTGAGAAATTAGAGTGGAAATTGGGGAAAAATGGAAGAAAACCGTGAGAATTCTTTTGGGGATTTGAATTGGCATTTGATGTCGGATTTTGATGATTTTGGTATGTATAGACTCATGAGGGAATAAGGATTCTAGTTTTGTGGTTTTTATCGAATTCCGAAATGTGGGTCCAGAGGTCGGGTTTGACCAATTTCGGGATTTTTTATATAAATAGGATATTTTCTAGTGGGCTTGTTCCCTTAGCATATTTTGATGGTATGAATCTGCTTTTGGCTAGATTTGGAGCATTCAGAGGCCGAGTCGAGAGGCAAAGGCATCACGAGCTAGAGTTTGGATAGGATTGAGGTAAGTAATGGATGTAAATATTTTTTCTGAGGGTATTAAACCCCGGATTTCACACGGTGTTGGTACTTTGAGGTGACGCACACGCTAGATGACGAGCTTGGGGTCGTGCACTATTGGAGATTATGACTTAGTCTGTATCATATGGCCATTTAACCGCGTATTTGATTGAAAATTGTTTGCTATCATCATGTTTTGGGCTGAATGCCATATTTGGGCCTCGTGCCAATTGTTTTGACCCTTAGGGGATTTTTACTACTATTCCTCACTAGTTTGACTTCATGTTTGTACTCAGTCATGCTATATTCTACTATTTTCATAATTCAGCCATGTTTATTTTGTTGACATCTTAAATGATATTTTGGGTTGAGCATCATATTTTACTATGCTCGAGTGGCCTTTATAGATTTCTGACTGAGTGAGGCCGAAGACCTTTGTTGTAAGGATATTATGGGATCGAGCTGCACGCCGCAGTAATGCGGTACTGATTTATTATTATGAAGTCGAGGGCCTAATTTGTTACGCCACGAGGTGTCTTGATATGAGGTTGAGAGCTTGTTTGATTATGCCACGAGATTGGTTATTATTGTTCTTGGGTCGTAAGGGGCCCCTCCCGAAGTCTGTACACCCCCAATGAGCGTGGGTACCTAGTGTGAGTGATATGATGTAGCCCGAGGCGCTATTGCTGTTTGATATTATTGCCCGATGGGCTATTCTGGATCCATGGTTTGCCCGAGAGGTGGTTCTTGATTATGTTATGCCTGAGGGGCTGATTACGAGTGATCGTGAGGTAGGCCGAGGGGCTTTTTCTGTTGATATTATGCCCGACGATTTAGGGTACATGTTTTACCCGAGGGGCTGTTTATGTTTTCTATCATTATACTCACTATTTTATCACTCGTTTGAAACCATTAAAAGTTGTTTAAAAAAAGATTTTTTACTGAAACTGATCTTGATTTACGAAGTAAATGATCTGTGTAATGCTTTGGAAAAGATCTACATTTGTTGTACTGTTATGACGTGGTTTATGTGTTTTCTTGCTACTCAGCTTTCATATACCTTTATTACTTTCTGATTTGGCATACTCACATTACTTCCTACACCTTGTGTGCAGATTTGGGTGTTCCCGAACCCGATAGCGGGTGTTGATTGCTCAGTGGCAGAGTCATCGGAGTTAGCAAGGTAGCTGCACAATGTTCGCAACACTACTTTTCTCCCTTTTGTTTCCTTGGACTGTATTTAGTACATTTTCAGACTTTTCGTTGTATTCAGACCTTAGAAAATGCTCGTGACTTATGACACCGCTACGTCGGGTTTGTGTCTTTATTCCGCACTATTCATTTAGACTTACATCATGAGATATCTGATTAATTAAAGGCTTAAAATGATTTTTATTGCTTAAATGGTTAATTTGGGAGTTGTGTCAGCTGGCTTAGTTTTATGATAGGTGCCTTCACGACCGGGTCAGTTTTAGGGTCGTGATAAGTTGGTATCAGAGCCTAGGTTACATAGGTCTCGCGAGTCATGAGCAGGTTTAGTAGAGTCTCGTGCATCGGAACGGAGACATCTGTACTTATCCTCGGGAGGCTGCAAAACATTTAGTAAAAACTTCACATTCTTAAATTATTATCGTGCGTCCTTGATTCAGTTTAAAATTTAAATATTTGAATTCTTTCCACGTGTTCGCATGCGCACATGAGCACTCAGTATCAGCTGTGCATTGATGGCTTGTGATTCCCTTATCGAGGGATGAGATGTGATTTTTGTGGAATGATGTTGGGCCAGTCTAGAGGACTTGAGGCTAGGTTTTGCCTGTAGCTTGAGCACTGAGGTGCTGATTGTGTGAGCACGCGTGTTTTGAATTTATATGATCAGTAGTGTCCCTATTAGTGGAAGTGATGGCTGGATGACTATGCGATAAGTATGATGTACTTGCGAGATGTGTTCATATGATTTGAATGAGATGAGAAAGATCTGTTTGGGGGTAGTAAGAACTATTCGGTGCTTGATTTCTATCATGATTTGATGTATGGCCCAAGTTATGGGCATGTTGAAGGATCTTTTCATGGTGAATGGTTGGGAAGTGAAGTAGATTTCACGTTGTGATATGAGTTCAGACTCAAGAAGATTAAGTGATTGCGTAATGTTAATGACGGTGGAAGGATACAAAGAGATGTTAGTTTGAGGCGAAGCATGTGGGTTATCTCCTGTGGAGTGTTCAGAAGTTTATGTGATCCTTTATGTTGTTTATTGGAAGATCTCTGTTACTAGTGAAATATATGTGTTGCAATTCAAATTTGGGTCGGTAAGAGAGTGTGCTTTACTGCTACGAGGGTGAATGAGAGATTTACAGGAGATTTGAAGTACTAGATAGTCTGTGTTGCACGCGCTTATGAAGGATTTAGTTCAATATCACTATGGTATTATGGCAGTAGTAGTGTATATGGATTATGAGTTTTTGTGTGTTTTGATCTATGTCTTTGAGCCAAGTGGGGGAGTCTGCTATTGATTAGTTGATTACATGGTTATGTGCTATGCTGGTTCCAGTTGGAGGCGTACTGGTGAATCAGTTATGGCTTATAGAGGTTGATACCAAGGATGGCTCGAGTAAAGGAAATTTCAATAAAGGTTATGTTATGCTTTATAAGAATCACGGACAGACTTGAGTTGTTATTGGTAAAGGATGTACGGTGCATAGAACAAGAAGTTGCTTGGTTACATTAAGGTGAGGTTACACTCTGCGGTGTTGGAGTGCTATTGGAGCACATGTCGTCCGATCTATTTGATCGGTCTAATTGCTAGTTGAGTAGAGTGTATGACTCTCGAGAATGGTTCTAATGGGTTCAAGATTTTACATGTAGTAATTAGAGATTTTCAAGTTGTATATTTGGCTAGAAACTGAGTTTTTCATTGGAGGGTGTCAAGACTCGTGGTATTTCTATATTGTTATGGGATTCTATATATCAGTATTAAGAAGGCAAAGGTAATGGATTTGGGTTCGCACAGAGTCACTTTAGGATAGGTATATTGAATGTGGTGCGTGTGAGTATTTAAGAGAGTATCCAGTATCGTATGAGCCTTAGACTTTGTGATTTTATGCTTGGGTCTCGTGTGTTGAGTCTAGTTGAGGAATTGAGGTATTATGGCAATGAGAAGTATCAATGTAAATTCAATTTAGAAGGAACTCGGATAGACGGGACAACTTGGTAGTAGGTTGGATCAGCACGGTAATAGGTATGATTAGTTCTTTGGGTGTCTACAAGGTGATGCATTTCTACATGTGTTTCGCGGCAATTCTCTTGGGTTTTAGTGGCCTACATAGCTTGGTTGAGTTACAAGGATTCAGTCTTGACGGTTTAGTGTTGTGCAAATAGAATTCAGAGAGTTCTTGATGGTTTCTACCATGGTTAGAGATGTATATTTTCTACGAGCGTAAGGAGCATGGGATGTGTAGTGATTTTCTTCTAGATGGGATCAATGAAAAGTTCTTGACTAGTTGGGTACGTAGCTTTTTGTGGCTCGGAAGGGATATGAAGTTCTCATGTTTATCCTAGGATGGTATGGTATATGCGGTATGTTGTGTAGGATTGAGATTTTTACGTGTAAGGTCACGATTCAGTTTTGAAAGGAAGGTCACAAATTCTTAGGTAGCATGGACAGTTCAGATGACTAGATAAATGAGATCACCGATTGGTATGGCTTGATGAGGGTATACATTTTAGAAATGGAGATGTATTTGAGTTGAGGATACTTCATTAGTATTGCGACACTCTCTTGTTGGATCAACTGTTGATATTCAAGTTTGCTTGGTGGCATAGAAGAATTATAGGGGTACCTCTCGTGGGATGATTGCGTATTAGAGGTGTGTTGTATATTCAGATAGTGGAGTCGAGATCGAATTTGGTGATTCACGTGTTGTATGGATTTGGAGACTAGGAGTTCTCATAAACAGGTTAGGTCGTGGTTGTGGACCGCGTATATCGGTCTTGTGTGGTAACTATTGGAGGTTTGGAGACCCGAGTGGATCCTTATTGCTTAGTATGCTAGATTTTGGTGTGATATTAGCTATGTTGGGGATGCCACGGATTGAGTGGCGAGGTTCGACGGATTATGTACCCAGTAGGGTGGTTTCATTTTTGAAGACCCAACGGATTCCCGGGAAGGGTTATCTTTCTTGTTTGTCCTTGGTGATGGATATTAGTGCAGAGACTTCTACCATTGATTCAGTTCCGGTGGTGAGGGATTTTTTGGATGTGTTTCCTGCTGTCGGGCATGTCTCTGGACAAGTTATTGATTTCTGTATTGATTTGGTGCTGGGAACCGTATCATATGGCAACAGCGGAGTTAAAGGAGTTAAAGGAATATCTTCGGGAACTCTTTGGTAAGGGGTTCATTGGTAGGCCAATATGGATGTATGTTCTAACTCGAGTCGGCTTGGTTGACTCCGAGTTGTATTGTTGAGGGATGTGTTGATTCGATTGTTATTAAACTTATTGGTGATCTGGGGAGATCTATGAGTTATCTTTCCGTGTTGCGAGGCTTTAGGATTTGTTGGTTATAGGCACATGTGGTGCAGTTTTTTTGGGTCCTCTCTATGGAATTCGAGCGGCAAGAGTATTGGGTATTGCTCGACGGATGTCATATCGGTTGTTTTCTTTTGAGCTTGTGTAGTGTTACGTCAATTGATTCGGCGTGGTTATGAGGATTTGCTTTGGTTCTAGACATCAAATTGCACGCGATTGTCAATTTTGAGCATAGAGACTTGAGCTATTTCATGTTGACCAGTGTTTGCATTGGGTCGCGTATTGCAGTGGAGTTATGTGGAGGTATGACCCTTCTGGTTAGATTTGTGTGTTTTGTTTCTACGATGTGTGACAAGTTCTTAGCATTGTGTGTGGTGGTACTAGTGAGTTTGTGGTACAACTCTCTCATTTAAGACATTTTCATGATTTGAGTATGTTCGGATTTTTGCTTGTTAGTGCACGGATTACACAAGTTGTGGCTTTAGATTGCGTTGATGTGTCATGTCACCAGAGTGGTTGGGTTGTATTAGATGAGGTCGTTGGGATCCATAATGAATACAAACAGATTCGGTTTTAGCATGTTGGACGGATAATATCAATGTTCGGCTCAGAAATTTGCTATGGACCTTGCTAAGGGAGAAGTGGCTTTACGAATGGTTGATATGAGGAATGGTTATGGCTTTCTATGTGTTTATTTTATCATTGACAGTATATGGAAGTGCTGGAATGAGGCTTCATTTGATAAGAGGCTTATTATCGAGATTTGGATGTTTTGAGCAACTGTTGTGATTAGAAGTTATCGCTGCGAGTGTTTGAGTTATGTGGTATATCATGTACTTGCATATTAGGTTGCATGTATGGTTTATTACATCTTGTTCGGGCTTATTCAGAGTATAGATGTGAGATTCTGGTCTTGTAGATGAATTCAGAAGTGGAAATGTGGTTCTAAGGTTTATAGGCTAGATTGAATGGTGAAATTTTAGTTACATGGTGTTATTGGACCTATATGAGATAGGGTGACATGGGATCACCCCTGGGTATGTGCAAGGTTACTCAACGGTTGATGGTTTTCGGAATAACTCTGGGCACGTTCGAGGATGAACGCATGTTTAAGTGGGGGAGGATGTAATGACCCGACCGATCGTTCTGAGCTTTTGCATTTCGCTCGCCAGTTCTCGGGCAAGACCATCCCGTATGATATATTATGACTTATGTAAATAATCGGTTTTGGTTTTCAGGGTAATCGGAGTGGATTTGGAAGAACAGTTCTCAGTTTAAAGCTTAAAAATTTGAAAGGTTTGACCAAGTTTTAACTTGTTAGTATATGATCTCGGATTTGAATTTTAATAATTTGGTTAGCTCCGTTATATGATTTGGGACTTATGAGCATGATCGGGATGTGTTTTAGAGGTCCAGAGCAGATTTAGGCTTGAATTGGCAAAATTGGAATTTTGGTGATTTCTGGTTGATATATGAGATTTTCATATAGGGGTCATAATGGAATTCCGGAAGTAGGAATAGGCCCGTTTGTCATTTTTTACGTGTGCGAAATTTTAGATCATTCAGATGAGGTTTGATAGACTTTTTGATCGAAAGCGGAATTTGAAAGTTTTTGGAATTCTTAGGTTGAATCCGATGTAATTTTGGTGTTTTGATATTGTTTTGAGCATTCCGAAGGTTGGAACAAGTTTCAATGAGGTTATGGGATATGTTGGCATATTTGGTTGAGATCCAGTGGGCCTCGGATGAGTTTCGGGTGGTTGAAACGATCATTTCATGTTGTAAGAAATTGCAGAAAAATTGTTGTTGGTGTTGCAGGTTTTTGACCTTCGCGCTCGCGATGGATTTCCCGCGTTCACGAAGAATTAGGATATGAGGCTGTAGAGTCGGCCTTCGCCTTTACGAAATTGGTCTTGCATTCATGAAGGGCTCAGGTCAATGGCCAATGCGTTCGCGAGAGATTCCTCGCTTTCGCGTAGAAGGAATTTTGGTCAGTGAAGCTTTGTGCTTCGCGAACGCGAGGTGCTACCACGTTCGCGATGAAGAAAATATCTGGACAGACATATTATAATTGGAAATCGAGGGTTTAAGTCCAACATCACAAAAACCATTGGAGATCTCGGGAGAAGGTGAAATCAGAGGAGATTTTCAGTGGAGCAATTGGGGTAAGTATTCTTCACTCATATTTGGTTTAATTCTATGATTTAGTCTTGATTTTCATCATTTAATTTGAGAATTTAGAGTGGAAATT
>MU713425.1:29925-76299 GCA_026770625.1 Nicotiana glauca | reverse complement strand
GGGTGGGTGGTGTAGAAAAACAAAAGAACAGAAAATTAAAAATACAAAAAATAAAAAAATTTGGGCAACTAAGTAAATTTCTAGATAAGTTAGGTTGAGATTTTTTATTCTGGGTGAGTTTCATGGGTGGTATTTAGGTTGTTAAATGAATCAGAATGAGTTATAAAAAATAATGGGTTAGCTTGGGCTCAACCCAAATTGACCCATGAGCTAAAATGTTTATAGCCCAACCCATTAATCTCTGGGCTAGTTGGGCGGATTAGATGAGTTTGGGCTCAAATTGCCACCTCTAATAGCATCTAACATCTCGCATCAGAAATGGACAATAAACCGGACCCAACTCCGGTTCTTCCTTTTTCCCTCTAAAATTTCTACACTTCTTCACTAAAATAAAAAGTCCATAAACCTACTTTTAATTAGAATAAAAAAAACCTACCCTGTTAAAGTTAATTCTTTAAAAAATCTGAACAGGGTAGAGCCAAACCGCCGCCTTCTACTTCCATCTTCCGCCGCATCTCTAAAACTTTCCGGTGATTGTTGGAATGTAGCTGGGTCGAAAACGTTGGGCTGCAAGGCAATAGCCGGTCGGATTTAAACATCCACTCATTGTACCGGCCCTCCACTGCGGGATCTTCAGAATACGGCAATGGCTACACCGCCGCGGCTGAACCCCACCTCCTGCCGTCTTCCTCCTCCGCTTTTTCGCCGCCGCCGGCTTCCGTACTATCGACTTGGCTGTATGAATGAAACAAGGTGATGACAAGATCGATGTCGTTGTAGTGGAGGAGCAGGCAAAATGATTGTGCTTCTTCTTAAAAAGTGTTCCCTTATCGTACCCCAAAAATATTTTCATTTGTCTTTTGCTTTCCCTCTCTATGCTTTTTCCAATTTGCCGCAGAAATCTGATCAAATTTCCAGTAATATAATTTATTACCTTATAAGATACTTAGGAATAGTTTGGGCATACTAAAAGATTTATTTATTTTGAATTTTTTTTACGTTAATCAGTGTTTAGCCATGAAATTTTAACATTTAAATTTTTAAATTCAAAAATTCTAAAAAGTTATTTTTTAAAATTTTTACTTCAAAGCACTTACAAAAATTTAAAAACAACTCCAAATTATATTCATTTCCAAACACAACCTCACATAGGGCCTGTTTGGCCATAAAAAATTCATTTTTTTAAAAAACATTTCACTTTTTTTCGAGATTAGTGTGTGGCCATAAAATTTTAATTTTTACTTAAAAATATATTTTGAAAATTTTTAAAATTTTTAAAAAATTCAAAAAGCCATTGTAACAACAAATTTTCGCTTCGAGAAAAATAAATAATCAAGATTGGAAAAATTGCATAAAAAATGTAGTATTTGATTTCAATAAATAAAAATGTTATAATCTCTATGGTATTCCTCTGATTCTTCAAAAATATAATGTATCTTAATGAGCTTGACTTTGATTTGATTCAAGGGCTTGTAAAGCTTGATCTTGAATCTCCTCCTTGGACTTGAATTTGGGTTTGATCACGAACAAGTAATTTGATCTTGAACGCCTTGGTATCTGATTTGGCTTCGTTCTTGATCTTGAACTTGTAGCTTGAGTGCTTGAACTTGTAGCTTGTAGAGAAATCTGCGGTGTTTGATCCACGAGCTCTCTGCTTGCTTCTTGTTATCACTTCTAGTGTCTTTTCTGAGTTATGAAGACCCTTATTTATAGTTGCAGAAGGGTTTATAGTTGTGGAAGGGAGGAGTTGTGATAAGAAAAAACTCTTTCCGACCAATCAAATTGAAGTGTGACATGTCCGCATTTGATTGGCCAGAACATGTCACTTCCATGCGTGGCGCGATTTAATTGGCCTTTTAGTATGACTTGGCATGCCTTGTTATTTTGACACGTGGCATGATCCTATTGGCTCTTCCGTTTAACTTGGCGCTGTCGATGCCCCATTTTTCTAAAGCAAAAAAGGGTTTATGACATTTGGGCAGCCAACTCGTTCCCTTTTGGGAAATGGGTTTTTGGATTGAAGAGTCACCACCTAATGATTAAAGTGCATTAGGACACTAAGAAGGGTTTGAGTTGGAAAACTAGAGTTTGGGTAAGGGCTAGAAATTATCCCGAGGGGAACGTGTTAGGTACCCCTCAGGATCCACTAGTGTGGTTCCCGGCCATGCTACAATTGTGACTTTAAATAACAAATAAGAAAATAGAAGTCTCAAATAGAAGGGGGTTTTCACATAATATTGCAAGTAAATTGAAAGTTTGAAGAAAGATAAAGAAAGCAGAAGTTTTAAAGAAATAGCTTAAGCAATTCTGAAAATAAACATAAACAAGTAAAGGAAAAAAGAAGGTCCTAGGTTTAGAAATAATATGGATCGCATCAATGCAATACCCAACAATCACTCCTCAGAAGAGGGATTGCACATGGTATTAACGCACCGGTCATCATGTCCATATCTACCTTTCTCACCCCGTTAAGATATTAAAACGCGAAATAGTATCGTTACTTATTGCATGCTATTACCCGTCCCAATCATATCAGTATTGGAGGCATTTGGGACTACTAGTCCTAAAAGGGAAGGAAATTGGGGCTTCTCAGAGTTTAAAAGGATAAAATTCTAATGCAACAAACAAAACACCTAAAGCAGTTAAAGGGGAAACACATAGCAGTTTAAAGGCTCAAACAAGTCTCCTCACTTAAAAAGCAAATTGTATATCAAGACTTCAGATACTAGTTATAGTCTGAATTAAATTTAAAGCGTCAGGATAGGCTGCTTTACCAGATATTTCTTAGATGAGAAGTCCGAATTAGGCCTTGTCTAGTTGTAGTTTATCAAAAACTGACATAGTTAATCAATTACCTACTGGCTTGCCTAGGTGAAACTCATAGGCATGATATCTAACGATGTGGAAGTATACTGATCTTAAAGAAGGGTTACTGATTTTAGAAACAAATAAATTCTACAGATATTAACGACATTACTACTGATTTTAGACTTGTAGACGAATCAGATTCAGACGGTTACTCCTATAGGCATGAATTCTAAGCGTTATTGATTTTAAAACGATTATCGGGATGCAGGAATCCTATAGGCAAGGTATCTAGGATGCAGCTTGTTATCATTTTAACCTATAGACTGTTTGCCTAATATATATGCAGAAGTGCAGAAACTTATAGACATGATTTCTATATGCAGAAGTGCAAAAACTTGTAGACATGATTACTATATGCAGAAGTGCAGAAACTTATAGACGTGATTTCTATATACAGATGCATAAGTGAAAAGCAGGCTATGATTACAGAAATAAATGCCTAAAGCATGATGTCTACCCGTATGCATACATGAGTGACCCTCCCCCTTTTTTACTCGAACACCATAAGTTATTACAAAGTATTACAAACAAAAATGAATCAGAAAAAAGTAAAAATTACATCTGAAATTTAAGCTACAACCAAACAACCTAATTCAGACTCAAGGTCTAACAATATGAGATAAACCAACTTCAAGATCAGATTTTCAAAGCCTTTCTCTTATTTGGGACGTGTCAAAGTTCCCTAAGAGTCTCATATGGACTCCGGACAGTGCTTACAACCCAAATATATTACAGAACTAAGATAGTGCAGTATGGAAGGGCCAGCCCTCAAATGTCCAAGTTCAGGTGGAACTCAAGTTCCCAAAGCAAGGCCCATAGGAGAGGAGGGACAGGATATAGGATCTAAGATTAAGTGCAAGTGCATACAGGGGGGGAGTTAAGGAAGGCCATGACAGGCTGGTGGTCATACCCAGCAATCAGGAGTGTTGGCACACCCCTGACCAGCCTGTTAGCCAAAGTTGGGAGTTAGGATCCATTGAGGATCAGGTTCAGACCTGGGCAGCAATATGGATATTGCTAGGCCATGGGCCTTAACTCAAACACATAGAAGGGAGTGATGGTATGGGGAATTCACAATAAACAGCAGATGCAAAGAGAAAGTAGCATAATCATTATAGAACATGAACATCAAAGTAGACAGGAGTATATCAACTGTAAAGTAAACACATAGGGAAGAAGCTGGAATCAAAATTGAGACATACCAATTTCAGGGAAACAAATAAGTGAAAGCAGAAGTCTTGTAAGCTAAATTGCAAGCAAACAGTACAAAAGACCTCAGAAGAGAGTAGAGTATTGAAAGAGTATTGTAATTAAGAGTGTGAGAATATTGAATTTGAAGTGTTCAATAATCGATGTCCAAGTATAGAAGGGTTGTGCTCTTTTTATAGTGCAACAAGCAAGTAAGAAAAGGTAAGGAAATATCATTGAAATCAATCTCCCTTAAATTAAGGGATTCTGATTTTAAACGGGTAAAAGGCAATTAAGGAAAGAGTTGTTCACAAATATTTCCCAAAGCAGTACAATAAAGGGTAAATACATAGGAGTTCTTTAAGGCAAAAGTCCAGTAGTACTTGGTTTGTGAAAAATAAGGAAAGGGAATCAATCAAACATCCAGTAAAATCAAAGTTACAGGTTTTTACTCGAATGAACCAAGTCACAAAAAGGGTAAAGAAATGTTTAATTTAAAGGAAATCAGTAACAATCAATTAAACCCCATTAAAGTAATTCAGAATCAATTAGTAGTTGGCAAAACCCTTTTGAAAGAAGAATTTCTCATATATAAAGCAGACAAATCAAACAAAAGGAGTCGTCATGTTACTCAAAAAAGAGTCTAACATTGAAAGGTTCAGAATCATAAGCAAAGGGATACAAGTTCAGTTTGTAGACTCATAGTGAGTTTGAGAGTCCAGGGTCCCAAAGTGGAACCCAAACTCGAACACGAAATCAGAGTTGCCAAAGAAAAATCTAACCTAGGGTTTCAATTTGAATCAGAAGCAGAGATGAGAATACAGATAACAGGCTTAGAGGTCTCTTTCAGAGACTCATGAGAAACCAACGTACATGGCAGCAAGTTTGAAGCAACAGAGTAAAAGAAAAGTCGATCTAAGAGCATAAAAGAACATGTTTAAGAAAAGTTCGAAACTTAAGCGAGTTCAATAGAGAACTTTTTAAGAAACAGTGGATGAAACATGTTTGTCAAGAACACGAACAGACTCCAGTAGAGAAAACAAAATCAAAGAACTCAACAGAAAACACATATAATAGAATAATACTGGAAAGTATAGCAAAGAGCATGTAGGAAAATATAGTAAAGATTAACATACAAATCTAGTCATAGAGGCACAGTAGAATACAAAGCAACATGAGTATCATGTATAGCAGAAGAACAACATATGCATAGTAAAAGGGAAACACGAGAGCACGATATAGACAAACACACATCAAGAAAAGAAGAAGAAAAATCAGAAAAGATATTTTGAAAAACCTTTTAGAAATCCTAAATTGAATACAAGCGATTTTGAAAAGGAAAATTTGGGGAAAATACTTTAAATATTTAGTAGAACACAAATACATCACAGATCTAAGAAAACAAACAGAGAAAGAACCTCTAATAGCTTAGTATTTTAGAGAAACCCTAGAAATGAGAAAGGCTCGGAAGAAGGTCCGATCTTGAGTCAAAAAGTTCAGGAAAGACTCATAATGCTTGAATATGCCGGAGCAAAGGCTGGAGAGGACATGGAACCAAAGATCTGAGAAGATCTGAAAGAGAATCGTCGAGGTCAGACTTCAAAACCTTGAACACCTAAGGTCTAATGGTGGAGAGGGTTGAGTACAGACTATCCATTGCCTGAGAAGCCATGAATTCCGGTGAAAAGGCGGTGGAAAAGGTAAAAGGTGGGCTAGGGTTCTGAAGAACCTTGAGAGAGTTTCTGAGAGATGAAGGGATTTCAAAGGTGGCGGATTAGGTGAAATGGGGGATTAGGGTAGGTCGTTTGGGGTTAAAAATGATAAGGGGGAATTATGGCCGTTGATCAAAATGATCAACGGCCTGGATCAACAATAGGAATCGGGCGGATTTTAAATTGGGTCGGGGCCAGGTAAAAAACGAAATTGGGCCGGTTTAATTGGGGTTGGGATTGGGTCAATTTAAAGGCTAAAATTGAAATGAAATGGGGCTAAATGTTTAATAGCCAATTTTTCATTTTATTTTATAAAAAATAGTAAAATAATTTTAAAAGAAAATTGAAACTACTGAGCCAACTAATAATATATAAATATTGATTAAAATGTTGAAACCAAATTTACAGTTATAAAACGTTATTAATCTTAAAATAGGCTAAAATTGCAATTATATGCAATTTAGCTTTAAATATGCCAAATAAATTCGTAAAAATATATAAAAATTACCTTAGCTATATTTTGGTATAAATATGGGAATGAAATAAACTATTCACCAAAACTGATGATTTTGGGAATAATTATTGGATTTTGTACTGCTAAAATAGACAATAAATTGATTTTAAAAATCTTTTAAAAATAAGAAAAATACCAAACACTTGGAAATGCTTATATATGCATATACATGTTATTTTGAAAGTATTTTGTATATGAAAATACATAGGAAAAAATTTGGTATCAACAGTTGCCCCTCTTTATCCGGGAAAGATGAAAGAGTTGTTGGGTAAAGATATGATGGCCAATTTGACCGAACGAAATAGCTGGAGGAATTTGACCGTGCTTTGGTTCCTGAGCTACCTACACATCCCTGGTTTTACATGAATCAGGCTATATGTAGTTCAGGATCCATCGGCGGAATATGCCGATGGAAATTCTTTCAAGGACGGACGCGATATCCAAGTTGGGGAGGATGGTCAAAGTCTAGTAGGCTATGGGAACTGGAGCGGGATAGCTCCTACTGAGACGGTCGTTGCCAGCTGGTTTACCTGCAAATGAGCAATACAAAATATATATGGTGCAAAATTTAAACATGATGCAAGTTCCCGTTGGACCATGAATGTTGTCTTTGGACGGTTAGGATGACGTCCTCAGACCATGGTGTCTTGGGCCATGAAGCGTATAATAAAGGATTCGCATGCCATGAAATAATATTCTCGGGCTATGAGAATGATGCCCCCGAACCATGATGCCTTTGAATAGTGCTATGCAAGAGATAAAAGGGGTTCTCAGGCCATAGCATGGCGTTCTCGGGCTATGAAAATGGTGCCTCTGAGCAATGACGCCTTTGGACAATTCGGCGATATTTCATCCCATTAGATTCAAAAGGTGACGATCTTTCAGCCGATACAAGACGTAAAATAAAGGGTGGCGATCTTTCAGCCCATGAAAGTGTAAATAAAGGCGGCAATATTTCAGCAAATGCAATGAGATGGCGATATTTCAGCCGATGCAAGACATAAATAAAGGTGACGATCTTTCAGTCGATGCAAGACATAAGTAAAGGTGGCAATCTTTCAGCTAATGCAATAAGGTGGCGATCTTTCAGCCATGCAAGTGAAAAAATAGAGGTTGCAATCTTTCAGTCGATGCAAAGAGGTGGCGATCTTTCATCCATGCAGGATGGAGATAGAGCTTAGTCTCGGAAGGCAGAATGGTAGCCTTATGCAATGCAGAAGATGCAAGATGGAGGCAGAGCTTAACCTCGAAAGGTAGAAAGATAGCCTTATGCAATGCAGAAGATGCAGATGGATACATAACTTAGTCTTAAAAGGCATAAAGGTAGCCTTATGCAATGTAGAAGATGCAGATGGAGACAAAGCTTAGTCTCGAAATGCAGAATGGTAGCCTTATGCAATGCAGAAGATGTAGATGGAGACAGAGCTTAGTCTCGAAAGGCAGAATGGTAGCCTAATGCAATGCAGAAAATGCAGATGGAGGTAGAGCTTAACCTTGGAAGACATAAAGGTAGCCTTATGCAATGCAGAAAATGCAGATGGAGATAGAGCTTATTCTCGGAAGGCATAATTGTGGCCTTATGCAATGCGGGAAAGTAAAAGGTGAATAGTAATAAAATCTCTTAGCTGATGGCTTTATAGCTGCTAGGTGATTGAGATATTTTTGCTGCTGGGGACATCGTGTACGAATAACAATTGTAGATAGGTGATGGCTCTAAGAGTTGTATTTCTGAGAAGTGTGAGTGTATAGATATATCTAATGATTTTGCGACTTGGGTGTCTGCATCCAAAGAAAAATCATGAGTTTTGTAAAGGGGGAAGGTTAGCTCGTATCCCCGTGGACCTTGCTTGTCCTGCTTGGCTATGTTCTCCATAATGTTGGATATCATTGGGGTAGTGCTGCTAAACAAAGCAATTTTGATAATAGACATGCATGATTTAGTAAAGAGTATAATATAAATACATATTTGAGAATAGTTTTCTTTAGATGAACCGACGACTGCGACACATTTCAAGACATTGCAACCTTTCTTGCTCCGGAATTTTGAGGGTCCTCCTCAAAATTCTGCCCCACTTTACTGGGTTGCTGCTTCTGACGGCTGCGTGCGACAAATGGCTGAAATTGACTTTAGAATTTTGAGGGTCCTCCTCAAAATTTTGCCCCAGTTTCCAATAGCGGGGGAAATCAAAGTTTTATTGAATTATGAATGAACCCATAAGGCTGCCTACGTATCCCCTCTTAAACAAGAATAAGGTCATATGTAGTTCAAATTACATCATATAAGGAAATCATAAGTGCTACACATGGTATTGCTTGACTACATCTGAATTGATCGGCTTCGGCCAAACTTCTCCGTCCATTTCTGCAAGTATGAGGGCTCCTCCTGTCAGAACCCGGTGAACCATGTACGGACCCTGCCAGTTGGGAGAGAATTTCCCTTTGGCTTCGTCTTGATGTGGAAAAATCTTTTTTAGCACAAGTTGACCTGGTGTGAACCGTCTTGGCTTGACTCTTTTGTTGAAGGCTCTGGACATTCTATTCTGATAAAGTTTACCATGACAAACTACATTCATTCTCTTTCCATCTATAAGAGCTAACTGCTCATAGCGAGTCTTTACCCATTTTGCATCGTCGAGTTCTACTTCCTGTATGATCCGCAAGGAGGGAGTTTCTACCTCGGCGAGAATGACTGCTTCTGTACCATAAACCAACATATAGGGGGTTGCCCCAGTTGATGTGCAGACCGTGGTGCGGTACCCCAATAAAGCGAATGATAACCTCTCGTGCCACTGTTTATGCTTCTCTATCATCTTCCTCAATATTTTCTTGATATTCTTGTTGGCGGCTTCTACGGCTCCGTTCATCTGTGGTCTATAGGCTGTAGAATTCTTGTGTTTGATCTTGAAGGTTTCACACATGGCTTTCATCAGGTCACTATTGAGATTGGAACCATTATCAGTAATGATTGACTATGGGATGCCGAACCGACAAACAATACGGTCGCGGACAAAGTCTGCCATGACTTTCTTGGTCACTGCTCTATAAGACGCTACTTCAACCCATTTGGTAAAATAGTAAATTGCTACTAGGATAAACCTGTGCCCGTTTGATACAGCAGGTTCGATTGGTCCGATAACATCCATTCCCCAGGCAGCGAACGACCATGGCGAGCTTGTTGTATTAAGCTCATTTGGAGGCACTTTTATCATGTCTGCATGGATCTAACAACGATGACACTTTCGGACATACTGGATGCAGTCCGTCTTGATAGCCATCCAAAAATAAATAGCTCGGAGTATCTTCTTGGCTAAGACAAAATCACCCACATATGGACCGTAGGTCCCGACATGAATTTCTTCTAGCAATTTAGATGCTTCCTTTGCGTCGATACATCTTAACAATCCCAAATCAAGAGTCCTTCTGTACAGGATTCCTCCACTGTGAAAGAAGTTGTTGGATAACCTCCAAAGTGTACGCTGCTGAGTGAGATTTGCAAGCTCTAGGTATGAGCTTTTGCCAAGTATTCCCTGAAATCGTGAAACCACGGCTTTTCGTCTGCTTCCTCTTGAACATGAGCACAATAAGCTAGCTAATCCTGAATCTTCACTGGAATAGGATCTATGAAGATCTTATCTGGATGCTGAATCATAGATGATAGGGTTGCCAATGCATTAGCAAACTCATTCTGGACCCTGGGGACATGCCGGAACTCTGTCCTTGTGAGTCTCTTCCTCAACCCTTGTACATGATGCAAATATGGGAGTATCTTGAAGTTCTTAGCTGCCCATTCTTCTCGGGCTTGATGTATAAGAAAGTCTGAATCCCCAATTATCAGCAACTCTTGGATGTTCATGTTAATGGCTATCTTGAGTCCCAAGATACAGCCTTCGTACTCGGCAATGTTGTTGGTGCACGAGAATCTGAGTTTCGTAGACACCAGATAGTGCTGGCCAGTTTCTAATATCAAGACTGCTCCTATGCCAACTCTTTTGAAATTCGTTGCTCTGTCGTAAAACATTCTCCAACCATCATAGGATTCTACAATGTCTTCTCCCATGAAGGATACCTCCTCGTCAGGAAAATACATTTTTAGGGATTCGTATTCTCTGTCTACGGGATTCTCGACAAGGTGATCTGCCAATGCCTATCCTTTGATTGCTTTCTGAGTTACGTAAACAATATCAAATTCAGTCAACAGGATTTGCCACTTGGCTAGCTTGCTAGTGGGCATAGGCTTCTGGAAGATGTACTTCAAAGGATCCATCCTTGATATAAGATATGTTGTGTAGGCACAAAAATAGTGCCTCAGCTTCTGGGCTACCCAAGTCAAAACACAACAGGTGCGTTCTAACAGAGAATACCGAGCCTCGTACGGTATGAACTTCTTACTGAGGTAATAGATGGCCTACTCCTTCCTCCCTATTTCATCGTGCTGCCCTAGAACACAACCGAATGCTCCATCCAGTACTGCGAGGTAGAGTAAAAGAGGCCTACCCGGCTTGGCCGGGACCAAGACCGGCGATGTTGACAAGTACTCCTTGATTCTGTCGAAGGCTTTCTGACAGTCATCGGTCCATTAGGTAGCGGCATCCTTCTTCAGCATCTTAAATATTGGCTTACAGATGACAGTAGATTGAGCTATGAACCGACTGATGTGGTTAAGTCTTCCCAAGAAACTCATCACCTCTTTCTTGTTCTTTGGTGGTGGTAATTATTTAATGGATTTGACCTTTGACGGATACAGTTCTATTCCTTGGCGACTCACAATGGACCCAAGCAACTTTCCAGTTGGAACCCCGAATGCACATTTTGTGGGGTTCAATTTCTTGTTGTACCTTCTCAGTCAATTAAAGAATCTCCTTAAATCTTCCATGTGCTCAACGGCTTTCTTGGACTTAATGATGATGTCATCAACATATACTTCGATCTCCTTGTGTATCATATCATGGAAAATGGTAGTCATGGGCATCATGTAGGTGGCCCCAACATTCTTTAACCCAAATGTCATCATCTTGTAACAATACATCCCCCACAGCGTAATGAAAGCTATTTTCTCAGCGTTTTCCTCATCCATCCATATATGATGATACCCAGCAAAACAATCAACAAATGACTGCAGCTCATGCTTATCATAGTTATCGATCAGGATGTGTATGTTTGGCAAGGGAAAATCGTCTTTTGTACTAGCCCGGTTGAGATCCCGGTAGTCGACACAGACTCTGACCTTCCCATCCTTCTTCGGTGCTGGCACGATGTTGGCTAACCATGTTGGATACTCTACTACTCTGAGAACCTTAGACTTGACTTGCTTGGTGACTTCTTCCTTGATTTTCAAACTCATGTCAGGCTTGAATTTTCTAAGCTTCTGCTTCACTGGCGGACAGGCCAGATCAGTCAGCAATTTGTGAGCCATAATGGATGTGCTTAAACCCGTCATGTCGTCATATGACCAGGCAAATATGTCTTCATACTTTCTTAGAAACTCTAAATATTATTTCTTCTCTGACGGTGACAAATGGACATTGATGCGCGTTTCTTTGACATTTTCCGCATCTCTCAAATTGACAACCTCGGTTTCGTCCAGGTTAGATTTAGGTGTATTCTTAAAATCCTGAACCTATTTAACAACCTCTTATGGTATATCATCTTCTGAGTCTATATCCATTTGTTGCATTGTCTCGTTGCATGTCACAGTCATCGGTTCATCAAGACAAGTAATAGTAATACTGTAAATAAAGTAAACGAGAGAAAGTAATAAGAGTAAGATTTATAAGAAACTGAAATGCTTTGATAGATTTCACAACTCTTTTGAACGTTGGAGCTCTTATTTTGGAATTTAAAATTGCGAAAAGAAAATCAAATAGTAAAATAAAAAGCAATTCATGATGCTTGTTCAGCCTTGCTACCCCGAAGCTTTTCGGGTTCTGGTGGTTCTGATGGACCAATTGTTGAGGTGCTCTCCTCGGCTCACGGCTTGTATGGAAGGGCCTTCCTCCCCCTCCTTCTCTAAAATGATGCAACAACCCATGTTATCATCTTCTAAAAATAAACTCCTCATTGCTGCCAGTGCTTCTTCTTCTTCCGACCCATATATAACATCGGCTGGTTGAAAAGGTTGCTCCAAGCGAAGTATCGATTGCTCTAGTAGATAGTAAGGACCGCGCCAAGTTGGCGGCCAGTGCTTGACTTCCTCCCAAGTATACTCATATCCCAAACCAAAAGTGGTACTGTGTTTCTTCAACTTGATAGGCTTGGCGATTCCTTGGAGATTCTTGCCGAGTCCTTTGCCCGGTTCATACCCGCACCAGTTTAATATGATGTTGATTTTGTTATCCCACCATTTATCCTTGTCTATGGCATTAACTTGCTCGATGTGATGGTAGGTTTCTCCGCCTATACTTCTTCTTCCTCCGATTGCTGGGATGGTCTGGCGACTGTATATGGGATTGCTACTGTCACCATGAATAATCACCTCCTGGTGATTCCATTAAAATTTTACTGCCTGATGTAGGGTCAAAGCTACAGCCACAGCGGCATGAATCCATGACCATCACAATAGCAAGTTGTAACATTTCGGCACGTCTATCACTTGAAAGTCAACGTCAAACCAAGTAGGTCCCATTTGAAAACACAGGCTAATCTCCCTAATTGTGGACCTTTGAGAACCATCGAAATCCTTAACGTTGATGGACCCATCCTTGATTTTATATAGATCTTTTCCTAATATCCGGAGTGTTACCAATGGATAGATGTTGAGGCTGGACCCTCTGTCAATCAAGACCCTGGTAATGAAATAATCCTCGCATTGCACAGTGATGTGCAACGCCTTGTTGTGGCTCAGCCCTTCTGGTGGCAGCTCATCTTCAAGGAAAGTGATTTTGTGACTCTCCAATACTTGTCCTACCATGTTTGCCATTTCTCCTCCAGTGATATTACTTGGTACATATGCCTCGCTCAGCACTTTCAATAAGGCATTCTTATGTATGTCAGAGCTTTACAACAGAGCTAAGATAGAGATCTGGGCTGGCGTCTTGTTCAGCTGATTGATGAATGAATACCCTTTGGCTTGTATCTTCCTCTAAAGGTCGTCAGGCCCAGTTTCAGTGGTGGTTGGCCGGCCAGAGGCTTGCTTACTCGCCTCAGCCAAATGCTTTGAGGTATAAACCCCGCCGGTTCTTGTCATACCTTGTGGTGCAATTGCTTCTCCGGATTTGGTTTTCCCTTTTCTCCTTGCTTTGGCTGTGTAATCCTATGGTATGGCTTTTAGGTGGAACTATGTTACGACTGTCATTGCTACCGAAATGGGCACCCTTGCTTTAGGAGGTAATACATCAACCTCAAATAGTACCGGTGCCTTTGGGGCCCCAAACTCGGCCTTAATTGGTGTTGGCATCTTTGCAGAGGATGGTGTTTCAAGATCAAGTGGTACGGACATGTTCACCTCAACGTCTTCCGTAGGCTGAATCTGGACTACAATCGAATTAAGGATGACTGTGGGTTTCTTTAGGTCGTCACCTTCTGTGATCAAACCGATCGATCCTTTGGAATCCCAATCATCTTCTATCTCAATCATGTGAATACCTCCACCCTTGTGGTCTGGTAGAGGGTTATTACAGATATTCTGAGCAGGCTCCTTTACCACTATGATCTTGTTGTCAGTCAAAGCTTGGATCTTATCCTTCAGAGAGCGGCACTCATCGATGGTATGCCCCTTTATGCCAGAATGGTATGCACAGGTTTTATTTGGGTTGACCCATTGGGAAGGGTTTTCAGGGGTTATGGCAGGGATAAGGGTGACATAACCAGCAGCTTTGAGCCTTTCATACAGCTGGTCGATAGGTTCGGCAATGGTGGTACACTATTTGGGAGGTCTGCGGTCGAAATTTGGTCGGGGTCTAGGAAGGTTTTGGTGGGTAAGAGGTGATTGATAGTGGGCTTGTTGGGTGTTTTAGGCTTGGTAGAAATGTGTGGGTTGGGAGTATCTGGGTGAACTAGGCTGATATGTGGATGGTGGAGGTGTTTGGTAAGTAGGCAGAAGTACTTGGTAATTTGGGGTAGGTTGATATGTGAGCGGAGATATTGGGTAGGTTTGATATTTGATTGGGGATTTTGTTCTCTCTGCAACCATCACAGCGCTTATGTCTCTTTTCTTGAACGTGCCACCAGACTGTAGAGCCTTGTTGGTAGCCTGTAAAGCTTCAAGGTTTGTGACCATACCACTTTTAATACCTTCTTCGATTCTCTCCCCTAGCTTGATGATGTCGGAAAATTTATGGCCTTCAATCAGCATCAACCTTTCGTAGTACTGTGGGTCTTGAGCTCGGACGAAAAACCTGTTCATTTGTTCTCCTTCTAAAGCTGGCCTGGCCTTTGCAGCTTCTGATCTCTAACGAGTAGCATACTCGCGGAATGTCTCTGTAGGTTTCTTCTTCAAGTTTTGGATGTAGAATACATCTGGCGCATTCTCTGTGTTAAATCTGAACCTGTCAATGAAATCAGATGCCATACTTACCCAATTCCAATTCTTCTGGTCTTGGCTAATGTACCAAGACAGAGCATCCCCTTTCAGACTTCTCATAAAGAGCTTCATGCAAATCTTTTCATCTTTTCCTACTCCGACCAGCTTGTCGCAGTATGTCCTCAAATGAACTCCGAGATCCCCTGTGCCAACGAACATCTCAAACTTTGGAGGTTTGTACCCCTCGGGCAGTTCGATGTCTGGTTGAATGCAAAGGTCTTCGTAATTCAGTCCCTCAATCCCCTTGCTTCTTTCAACACCCTGAACTCGGCTAGTCAGCTTCTTGAGTTCAGTAGCCAGATTCTTGATAAGGGAGTCTTTGTCATCAGACTCAGGTGTGCTTGAAATGGGTTGAGTAGAATGTGGTATGGTTCCACATAGATTGGGGGTGTTATGTTGAGTGTGGAGATAATCATTTGTGGAGTTTAATGGTTCAGGGATGAGCAGTGGGGTGTTGCTGGAAGTGTGGCAAGTGTTAAAGTGGTAATGGAGGGCGGGTTGGTTTTGTGGTTTCGTGATGTTTTGTAGAGGTGTGGGGTTTTGAGTGTTGGGATAGCTGACATCTGGGATAGTGAGGGAAAACGACAAGCTTGCCAAGTTCCGAACTTGGTCCAGTTCTTCCTGAAATTTCAACAACTTCTGCTCGAGTTGGGAGGTACTTTCCTTGGAAACCTGAATACCCTGAGTAACCTCTACCCGTTCAACTGAGTTCTCCTTTCTGATGTTGCTCAAATCTTCCATTTTCCCCTTGTTCCTATTTCTGAAGGGACTAGGATGAGGAGTAGGTGGAGGGCCCTTGGATCTTGTGGAGTATGATGACGATGCCAGAGTGCACGAACTAACCTTTAGGGAGGGGAATAAAACAAAAAGTAAAATAAATAGGTAACAAGTTAGTGTGGGTTGCAAAAAAAATTGTTGCGATATTTAAACACATAGTGCGAGAATATAATTCGTATCCTAATTTGGGAGCCTGGTTGTTCCCGAGGTAGGCCTAGCGACAAGTTGATTTCGAGAACTTATGATGCTAAATGCCTCATTTTATTGATAAAAATAAGACGAATCCCAAAACGACACTAAAATAGCAGAAGATAAAATGTCACTAATGGCCATTGGCCTTATTACATTTAAAGCAAAAAGGAAAAAGATCCTAACTACTTGGTCCTAGAAGGCCTTCCCCAGACTCGGCATCTTTGGCTCCGTCGAACAGCTTCACCAGCTCACGAAGTCTAAGCAGCAAGTAGGTTCTAGCCAAATGTCCTCCATCATTTCCGTCAGCATTCTGACAGTCTTCGATCCTCTAGATGAACTTCCTTTCTAGCTCCACTAAACCCCGCTCCAAATACCCCAATCGCTTGTTGGTGCTGACAACCATGTCTTTCCATTCTTCAATCAGCTTTTGATGGGCTTCTTGAATTTCCCGGTGGCCACTTTCGCATTCCCGAATCCTCTTGCGCAATTGGTTGTACTTAACCTGTACTTTAGCCTTTTCGTCGATAATCTTGTGACCTCGAACAGACTCGGGTTATCCTAACCCATTGTGATCGTCTTCCAACCAGCTTGGATAATATGGAGTATAACCAGCATGGTACCTTCTGGTTCTATGGAATCATGCCCCAAGATAATTTTTGCAGTGCCACATATGCTGAGCTTGGCGCTTGTAAGGGCTATGATCATCCTGAAAGTCGGCCCTAAAGTGACTCATCTTGTCGACCCCCGCTTTCTTCCTGCCTGCCTCATGACTCGGAGAGGGACATAAGGATAAGTTCCTCTCAGACCAATGACTATAAGAAATGGTGCATCCCGAGATCGGAAAATGAACTCTCCAGTAGGGAACCATTCGAACATCCATTGTACTTGGTCCTCTTTCAGATTTTCGAACAACTCTACCCACCCTTTAGCATCTTCTGGTTGAGCAAACATGTTAGCCATATAGTTCATTCGTCTTGGCTGATGGAAGGCAATATGATCATCCCAATCCCTGCGTAGAATCTCTTGTCGATATTCACCCTTTTGGAGATGCTCCATGAGCCAGAGTTGGACCAGTAAGTTACAACCCTCAAAGTGTTTGGCCCCTCGTTGACAGTTTTCCAGGGCCCGGTATATTTCCGCAATGATCATAGGTACTATGCTAAAAGGCTGCCCGCCAATTCCTTCCATTAAGGCTTTGGTGACCATGGCTAGTCTGGTATGGATCCTCATTTTCTTTATAGGAAACACTATCATCCCCAAAAAGTAGAACATAAAGACGAAGACCCTTTGGTGGATATGCCCCAATAATGTGAGGGCGAATTCATCTAGGTAAGTACGGTAGGACTTGCTATGACCGTACCTCTCGTACAGATAATGGAAAAGAATGTAGGAATCCTTTAAACATGTCAAGTCTGGATTCTTCTTTAGTCCTATCATTTTGAGAAAACGTCTACCCTTGCGATTTTCCGGCATAAGCAAAGCCGGAGTCTCCCATGGGATACCAACTAGCCCTCCTATTTCCTCCAGCAAAGGTATCATTTCAAGGTCCCCGAAGCAGAACACAGACCTATCGCCATCCTAGAATAGAGTAGCAGCCTCTATGATTTTGTTGTTGGGTTGGATTTCCAAAAGAGAAGGCAAATTTCCCAAATATTTGCGGACGAGAGTCTGATCACTGGAGTGAAGGTCTTCCCACCAGCTTAGCAACCTCGGGTGGATGTTGGTTACTATGCCAAATCTGGGGACTTCGTGCCTTATTTTCTACAAAACAAAAGTGTTAGGCCCTTACCCCCATCGGACTCGACTATTTAAATATCAATAATTAGCATAAGCAACACTTCGTTCTCCAAATAAATGCATAGACGTGGTAGTGTCCGTTTGGGTTCTAGGGAAACCCAGTGGACTTTGGACAAGGCTATCGTAACGAGTCATTATGTGGACAACATAACTGACTCAGCTAGGTTTGACAATGATGCATGCACAATTGAACAGAGTAAGGTTTCTATTTGGTGTTAGACCGGTACCCTTGAGCGGACAACTCAAGAGGGAAAGGCACGGAACCATCGACTACACCGTTGATCGACTGGTTTTACCGCAAATACGCCTTTGCCAAATTTAGGGGGTGATAATATCTGAAGTGCGTAATCACTCATTAAAAGCGTTGCTATGGTATTTTATTTGGCACGAGTGGAATATGATGTTGAATATGCTGTTACAAGAATTAAATAATTTGTCATGCATTTGCACGTTCAAAAGGTAATAATTACAATAATTGCTCATAATTACAACAGTATTAAAGGAAAGCGGTAAAAGAAAGCATTAAAAAAAAAGAAACAAAGAGCCAAGTCAGTTTCGCAGTAGAAAAGAGATAAAGACATTAAATAAAGGCAATAAAGAAGCAGTAAAGTCACAAGTAACATGAAATGGTAAAAGCCTAAAGAAAGTCCCCAGCAGAGTCGCCATGCTGTCGATGCCCCCTTTTTCTAAAGCGAAATCGGGTTTAAGATATTTGGGCAGACAACTCGTTCCCTTTTGGGAATTGGGTTTTTGGATTGAAGAGTCGCCACCTAATGATTAAAGTCCAGTAGGACACTAAGAAGGGTTTGAGTAGGAAAACCAGAGTTTGGGTAAGGGCTAGAAATTATCCCGAGGGGAAGGTGTTAGGCACACCTCAGGATCCACTAGTGTGGTTCCCGGCCATGCTACAATTGTGACTTAAATAACAAATAAGCAAATAGAAGGGGGTTTTCACATAATATTGCAAGTAAATTGAAAGTTTGAAGAAAGATAAAGAAAGCAGAAGTTTTAAACAAATAGCTTAAACAATTCTAAAAGTAAACATAAACAAGTAAAGGAAAAAACGGTCCTAGGTTTAGAAAAAATATGGATCACATCAATGCAATACCCGACAATCACTCCTCAGAAGAGGGGTTGCACGTGGTATTAGCGCACCGGTCATCATGTCCATATCTACCCTTCCCACCACATTAAGGTATTAAAGCACGGAATGGTATCATTACTTATTGCATGCTAATACCCATCCCAATCCTATTAGCCACGGAGGCATTTGGGACTACTAGTCCTAAAAGGGAAGGGAAATGGGGCTTCTTAGAGTTTAAAAGGATAAAATTCTAATACGACAAACAAAACACATAAAGCAGTTAAAGGGGAAACACATAGTAGTTTAAAGGCTCAAACAGGCCTCCTCACTTAAAAAGCAAATTGTCTAGCAAGACTTCAGATAATGGTTATAGTCTGAATTAAATTTAAAGCATTAGGATAGGCTGCTTTACCACATATTTTTTAGATGAGAAGTCCGAATTAGGCCTTGTCTGGTTACAGTTTATCAAAAACTGACACAGTTAATCAATTACCTACTGGCTTTCCTAGGTGAAACTCTGTCACGACCCAAAATCGACTAAGGGTTGTGGTGGCGCCGGACACTGCTGTCAGGCAAGCCAACCAAATTACTTAATCAAAATCTCATTTTTTTTCTTTATACTTTTGAAATCGAGGATTTTTCGTCCATATTTAGAAAATTTTAAAGAATATAGTCTCAAATCAAATTTAAATGTTAAACAGTTAATACAATACTTCAAACCATTCCAGAACCCGGTGTCACAAGTGTATGAGCATCTACTGATAAGAGAATCAAATACAACATCTGTCCGGAATACAGTGGACAGGAAGTAAATACAGTACACTGGAAGGGACTGCTCTAGCTGCGGCCGTCTCAAATGATGCAGCTCACCTAGCCTCAGAATCATCCGCGTTGCTACGCCCAGTAGGCCATTGGAGTTACATATACATATGCAACAAAAATGCACAGCAAGTGTAGTATGAGTACGAAAACAACGTGTACCCAATGAATGTCCCGCTTAATCTCAAAGGAGTAGAGACGAGATGGTCAACTTTGATACTCTCTAATGGTCCAATAATGATTTATCCTTAATATATATATTAAACAGTGGATTTATTTTATAATGATTTATCCTTAATATATATATTAAACAGTGGATTTATTTTATAAACATGATTTTTTTTCCAGATTGAGGAAACAAGTAAACATATAATTCTTTCATATGAAATTTCCAAAATTTCTTTTCATTATTAACAAATTGATCTCGAGCAAGGGTGAGGCAGTAACAACTTAAATAAGTTCCAGAAAACAACACAAGCATACACAAATCACACCGAGGCGACGGCTCGATCCAATAGAAATAAATGTGCACTTGCCGAGGGTCGACAGTGCGCCTATAGATACATCTATTTAATCTGCCGAGGCGTTCGGCCTGTTCCAAAAAATAACACACACAAACAGACAGTCAATCAAGAAGTCAACATGGAGCAATTATTTAAAGAAAGGCCAATTATCTTTATTAATTTAGGAAAATGAAGTTTAAACCCTTTTAGAAATTCATTTACTGGTTCGATGTGGTTTAAGCTGTTCAAGCTATCAATAGGTTCGTAAATAACCCAAGTATAGCATGCTTTTGGGTCCTAACTACCCAGACAATAGCATAATAGTAGCTACGCACGGACTCTCGTCACCTCGTGCGTACGTAGCCCCCACAAATAGGAGCACATAATCAATTATTTCCCCTATGGGGACAATTCCCTCTTACAAGGTTAGAAAGGAGACTCACCTCGCTCCGAAGATCCATAACCAGCATTCTACATTCCTCCGAAGACTTGCACCAACGCACAATGCTCCAAAACTAGCTAATGATTATACAAATACATTAATATATGCTCAGTTAAACTTTACAACCCAATTTGTAGCAATTCCTAACCCCGAATGAAAAGTTGACAAAAATGCCCTTGGGCCCACGTGCCCGGAATCCGAAATTTCTCGGAGATAAAGTTTACCCATGAACTCACGAACTCAAATATATGATTTTCTCTTACTTCCATACTCAAAATCGTGATCAAAATTAAAGAACACTAATTTTCTAGGTCTTCCCTCAAACCCTACGTTTTTCTACAATTTTCATGCCCAAATCCATGTATAAACCTTGTATTTAACTCAAAGCTAGCATAAATTACTTATCTCATAACAAGTGACGAAAATGGCGCCTCAAAGTTGCTCCTTGTCGACTCTAATGGAAGAAAAATGGGGTTGAAATGAACTCAACCCCGAATTTTAAAGATCTAACTGCTCCAGTCATTTCCGTACCTGCGGACCCTGGACCGCTTCTACGGTTCTGCAGGTGCGGTCACCAGGCCGCTTCTGCGATCCACCCTAGCCACCCCAGCTTCCGCTTCTGCGCTTCCTATTCCGCAGGTGCGGTCCCGCATCTTTGTCTCCCTGACCGCATCTGCGGTCCCAGCTCCCCTCACCAAAATCCGCATATGTGGTCTTCCTGGCCGCTTCTGTGGCCAAATCTTCGCAGGTGCGGAAATACCAGATACCAGCTGCTTCAGCTTTTCTTCAACTCCAAAATCGATCCGTTAACCACCCGGAATCCACTCGAGGCCCCAGGGACCTCAACAAAACCTACCAACCAATCCCAAAACACGTTACGGACTTACTCTAGGCCTTAAATCATATCAAACAACGCTAAAACCACGAGTTTAACCCTGATTCAAGCTTTATGAACTATTAACTTTCCAATTTCTACTTTCGATGTTTAAGCCTATCAAATCATGTCTGATTGACCTCAAATTTTGCACACAAGTCATATTTGACATTATGGACCTACTCCAACTTCCGAAATTGGATTCTGACCCCCATATCAAAAAGTCCACTTCCGGTCAAACTTCTCAAAAACCTTTAAATTTCTATCTTTAGCCAAATGGCTTCAAAATGACCTACGGACCTCCGAATTCACTTCCGATCGCGCTCCCAACTCCAGAATCACCATACGGAGCTACTCCAGTATCAGTTCCAAACGGACATTGATAACATTGAAATGCACTTCAAGCCAAACTTATGAAATTCCCTCCAAAATGCCAACCTCCACAATAGGCATCAAAACGCTCTCGGGTAATTCAAAACCCGATCCGGGCATACGCCCAAGTCCAAAATCATCACACGAACCTGCCGGAACCTTCAGATCATGATTCCGAGGTTGTTTACTCAAAATTCCAATCCTAGTTGATTCCTTCAACTTTAAGCTTTCGAAATGAGAATTCTCTTCCCAAATTAACTCCGATCTTACCGAAATTCGATTCCGACCACGCGTACAAGTCATAACAGCTGAAATGAAGCTGCTATAGCTTCAGACTGCTGAACGACGCGCTAGTGCTCAAAACAACCGGTCGGGTCGTTACAAACTCATAGGCATGATATCTAACAATGTGGAAGTATACTGATCTTAAAGAAGGGTTACTGATTTTAGAAACAAATAAATTCTGCAGATATTAATGATGATACTACTGATTTTAGACTTGTAGACAAATTAGATTTAGACGGTTACTCCTATAGGCATGATTTCTAAGTGTTATTCATTTTAAAACGATTATCGGGATGCAGGAATCCTATAGGCAAGGTATCTAGGATGCAGCTTGTTATTATTTTAACCTATAGACTGTTTACCTGATATATATACAGAAGTGCAGAAACTTATAGACATGATTTCTATATGCAAAAGTATAGAAACTTATAGACATGATTTCTATAAGCAGAAGTGCAGAAACTTATAGACGTGATTTCTATATACAGATGCATAAGTGAAAAAGTAGGCTGCGATTGCAGAAATAGATGCCTAAAGCATGATGTCTACCTGTATGCATACATGAGTGACCCTCCCCCTTTTTTACTAGAACCCCATAAGTTATTACAAAATATTACAGACAAAAATGAATAAAAAAAGTAAAAATTACATCAGAAATTTAAGCTATAACCAAACAGCCTTATTCAGACTCAAGGTCTAACAATATGAGATAAACCAACTTCAGGATCAGATTTCCAAAGCCTTTCTCTTATTTAAGATGTGTCGAAGTTCCCCAAGAGTCTCATATGAACTCCGGGCAGTGCTTACAACCCAAATATATTGCCGAATTAAGATAGTGCAGTGTGGAAGGGCCAGCCCTCAAATGTTCAAGTTCAGGGGGAACTCAAGGTCCCAAAGCAAGGCCCATGGGGGTGGGGGGGGCGCAGAACTTAGGGTCTAAGAGTAAGTTCAAGTGCATAGAGGGGGAGTTAGGGATGACCATGACAGGCTGGTGGTCATACCCAACAACCAGGAGTGTTGGCACACCCCTGACAAGACCGTTAGCCAAAGTTGGGAGTTAGGATCCATTGAGGATCAGGTTCAGACATGGGAAGCAATATGGATACTGCCAGGCCATGAGCCTTAACTCTAACACATAGAAGGGAGTGAGGGTATGGGGAATTCACAACAAACAACAGATGCGAAGAGATACTAGCATATTCATTACAAAACACGAACAAAAAAGTAGACATAAGTATAGCAACTGTAAAGTAAACACATAGGGAAGCAGCTGAAATCAAAATTGAGATATACCAGTTTCAGGGAAACAAATAAGTGAAAGTAGAAGTCTTGTAAGCCAAATTGCAAGCAAACAGTACAAAAAACCTCAAAAGAGAGTAGAGTATTGAAAGAGTATTGTAATTGAGAGTGTGAGAATATTGAGTTTGAAGTGTTCAATAATCGATGTCTAACTATAGAAGGGTTGTGCTCTTTTTATAGTGCAGCAAGCAAGTAAGAAAAGGTAAGGATATATCATTGAAATCAATCTCCCTTTAATTAAGGGATTCTGATTTTAAACGGGTAAAAGGAAATTAAGGAAAGAGTTGTTCACAAATATTTCCCAAAGCAGTACAATAAAGGGTGAATACATAGGAGCTATTTAAGGTAAAAGTCCAGTAGTACTTGGTTTGTGAAAAATAAGGAAAGGGAATCAATCAAAAATCCAGTAAAATCAAAGATACAGGTTTTACTCGAATGAACCAAGTCAGAAAAAGGGTAAAGAAAGGTTTAATTTAAAGGAAATCAGTAACAATCAATTAAACCCCATTAAAGGAATTCAGAATCAATTAGTAGTTGGCAAAACCCTTTTCAAAGAAGAGTTTCTCATATATAAAGCAGAAACTTCAAACAAAAGGTGTCGTCATGTTACTCAAAAAAGAGTCTAACATTGAAAGGTTCAGAATCATAAGCAAAGGGATACAAGTTCAGTTCGGAGACTCATAGTGAGTCTGAGAGTCCAGGATCCCAAAGTGGAACCCTAACTCGAACACGAAATCAAAGTTGCCAAAGAAAACCCTAACCTGGGGTTTCAATTTGAATCAGAAGCAGAGATGAGAATACATATAACAGGGTTAGAGGTCTATTTCAGAGACTCATGAGAAACTAACGTACATGGCAGTATGTTTGAAGCAACAGAGTAAAAGAAAAGTCGATCTAACAGCATAAAAGAACATGTTTAAGAAAAGTTCGAAACTTAAGCAAGTTCAGGAGAGAACTTTTTAAGAAACAGTGGATGAAACATGTTTGGAAAGAACACGAACAGACTCCAATAGAGCAAACAAAATCAAAGAACTCAACAGAAAACACATATAGTAGAATAATACTGGAAAGTATAGCAAAGAGCGTGTAGGAAAACATAGTAAAGATTAACATATGAATCTAGTCTTAAAGGCACAGTAGAATACAAAGCAATAAGAGTATCATGTATAGCAGAAGAACAACATATGCATAGTAAAAGGGAAACACACAAGCATGATATAGACAAACACACATGAAAAAAAGAAGAAGAAGAATAAGAAAAGATGTTTTGAAAAACCTTTCAGAAACCCTAAATCGAAGACAAGCGATTTTGAAATGGAAAATTTGGGGGAAATACTTTAAATGTTCAGTAGATTACAAATACAACACATATCTAAGAAAACAAACATAGAAAGAACCTCGGATAGCTTAGGGTTTCGGAGAAACCCTATAAATGAGAAAGGCTCGGAAAAAGGTCCGATCTTGAGTTGAAGAGGTCAGGAAAGACTCATAATGCTTCAATATGCCGGAGCAAAGGCCGGAAAGGCCATGGAACCAATGATCTGAGAAGATCTGAAAGAGAACCGTCGAGGTCAGACTTCAAAACCTTGAACACCCAAGGTCTAATGGTGGAGAGGGGTTAGTACAGACCATCCATGGCCTGAGAAGCCATGGATTCCAGTGAAAAGGTGGTGGAAAAGGTAAAAGGTAGGCTAGGGTTCCGAAGAACCTTAAGAGAGTTTTTGAGAGACGAAGGGATTTCAGCGGTGGTAGATTAGGTGAAATAGGGGATTAGGGTAGGTCGTTTGGGGTTAAAAATGGTAAGGGGACATTATGGCCGTTGATCAAAATGATCAACGACCTGGATAAATAATAGGAACCGGGCGGATTTTAAATTGGGTCGGTCCGGGTAAAAAATAAAATTGGGCAGGTTTAATTGGGGTTGGGATTTGGTCAATTTAAAGGCTAAAATTTAAATGAATTGGGGGTGTACTTGAAATGAAATGGGGTTAAATGTTAAATAGCCAATTTTTCCTTTTATTTTATAAAAAATAGTAAAAATGATTTTAAAAGAAATTTGAGACTACTGAGCCAACTAATAATATATAAATATTGATTTAAAATGTTGAAACCAAATTTACAGTTATAAAACGTTATTAATCTTAAACTAGGCTAAAATTACAATTATATACAATTCAGCTTTAAAAATACCACATAAATTCGTAAAAATATACAAAAATTATCTTAACTATATTTTGGTATAAATATGGGAATGAAATAAACTATTCACCAAAACTGATAATTTTGGAAATAATTATTGGATTTTGTACTGCTAAAATAGATAATAAATTGATTTTAAAAGTCTTTTAAAAATTAGAAAAATACCAAACACTTGGGCATGCTTATATATGCATATACATGTTATTTTAAAAGTATTTTGTGTAATAAAATACATAAGAAAAAATTGGGTATCAACAGGCGCGCCACGTCATTTGACACGTGGCACCAAACTGGGCCTCTAGGAAGATGACATCTTGGGCTTAATGAAGTGGGCTCATCACTTTAGCCCAATTAAATGGGCTAGCACAATGGATTAACACTTATTTATGTAATCCATATACATTGGACTTATATAATTAATTCAATTATATTAGCCCATAATATTTATTTGAACTAATATATCTTGAATTTAAAATACAATCTCGATTACTTTACGGATTTAATTTCAATAAAATTTATACGCCTACAAATTCCCCCTACTTCAATACTTGCCTAGATAATTTTCTTGAAATTGAGGTATTGGTAGGATATCATTTATTTACCTTAGTACAGTAACATCACGCCAAACACCCATGGACTTGCAGACTCTTTTAATCATTTGGATGATTACCATGGTTATCTAAAATATATATCCTTCATTGGTGCAAAGTTTCATACAAGCCATCATGATACAACACAATCTTAGAAATTGGAAAGTATCATATAAGCATCTCTTTGGAGACACACGTAAGACAATAACAACAACCCAGTATAATCCCACTTAGTGGGGTCTAGGGAGGGTAGTGTGTACGCAGACCTTACCCCTGCCCTAAGATAGAAAGGCTGTTTTCAAATAGACCCCCGACATCCTTCCCTCCAAGAACTTCCCACCTTGTTCTTGGGGAGACTCGAATCAACAACCTCTTAGGGAGACACACGTAAGAATCACATGCATTTCTTGGCCAAAACACATCATTTATTTATTTGGTTTCATATCTTATACTTCCAATTTTAAAAGAGCTAAACCTTACAAGACTAGTAACCCCAAAAGAATAATCACGTGGGCTTTCACTAGTAATTTATTTTCCTGTTTTTCTAATTCGAATAGACTTTCGCTACTTAATATATGGCAAAGTCCATTACATCGGAAGTCTATGGCATAGACCAATACACCGTATGTACCTAAGATTTATTTTGTTTGAAGCGAAGACCGTTACACTGTCTAATCTAATGACTTCATCTTGTTTGAAGATTTAACTTCATTTTATCTGAGGCATAGACCATTACACCGTCTGGGCCAAAGATTTATTTTGTATGAAGCGAAGACCATTACACCGTCTAAGCTAAAGACTTCATCTTGTTTGAAGATTTAACTTCATTTTATCTAAGGCATATGCCATTATACCGTCTGGGCCAAAGATTTATTTTGTCTGAAGGGAAGATTATTACACCGTCTAAGCTAATGACTTCATCTTGTTTGAAGATTTAACTTCATTTTATCTGAGGCATATGCCATTATACCGTCTGAGCCAAAGATTTATTTTGTTTGAAGCGAAGACCATTACACCGTCTAAGCTAATGACTTCATCTTGTTTGAAGATTTAACTTTATTTTATTTGAGGTATAGACCATTACACCGTCTAAGACAAAGATTTATTTTTTCTAAAGCGAAGACCATACACCATCTAAGCTAATGACTTCATCTTGTTTGAAGACTTAACTTTATTTTATCTGAGGCATAGACCATTACACTGTCTAAGCCAAAGACTTCACTTTATTTGAAAACTTGACTGTATGGCAAAGAGCATTACATCATCTAAGCCAAAGACTTTACTTTTTATCTAAGATAAAGACCATTACACCATCTGGGCCAAAGATTTATTTTGCGAAGGCAAAGACAACCATCCAAGCTGGTGACTTTACTTTGTCCGAGGCTAAGATCATTACACCCTCTAAGCTGAAGACTATATTTTGTCCAAGGCGAAGACAACCCTCTAGGCTGAAGACTTTACTTTGTCTGAGGATAATACCATTACATCGTCTAAGCTGAAGAATATATGTTGCCCAAGATGAAGACCAGCAAAGTCCATCATACAGTCTAACTTGAAGATTTTACTTCACCACCAAAAGATTTGACCTTTTAGCGCAAAAGGAATGGAAACTCGTCCTCATTTCGAGATACATGAATCAACGATTGTGGGAAACATGATTTTTTATTTCAAAAAGCTTACCACCAAGAATATCTCTTCAACTTCTATCTTCACAGGTAATTTTATGATCTCCTTTATATAGATATGTTTCTCCTTTTTTTTTGCAGGTAGAAGAAGAAATCAATTCCAAAGATACTACTTTAGTAAAGATAACCTCACAATCAAAGAATAATTTTTTACATTTCAACTTTAAGACATGGCAGACTTGTAGGCTTCTACTTGAAGACTTGACAGATTTAGAGTCTTCGACTTGAAGACTTAGTGGATTTGAAGATTTTAACTTGATGATTCAACTTGAAGGTTAAAGTATAAGAGTTAAACTTGAAGGTTAAAGTATAAGAGTTAAACTTGAAGATGTATCCACTTTGAACAATTCAACTTGAAGACGTGGCAGACTTGGATAGTTGAAGACTTAGCGGACTAGAAGAATTTAACTCAACTTCAACTTGAAGATTTAGCATGCAGAGACTTCAAATCAGCGATATAGAAAATATGAAGAATTCAACTTGGCGACTTGGCAAACTTGAAGAATTCAGCTAAAAGACATGACAGTCTTGAAAACTTTGCAGCATGCTAAAGATTATAATTGTATTGAAAATACCAATCTCGGTGAAGAGGATCAAGTCATTCTGCAGTTTAAAATGAGTGAGCTTCTTTATTTTTAGAAGTTTATGGATTTGATGACTTGGCGCACTTGAATACTATAACTTTAAGACCTAGTGGGATTGAATACTTCAAATTGATGATGTAATAGACTTGACAAAATCAACTTGAGTTAGAATTGGAGCCTTCAACTTGAATATTTAGCCTCTTATTAAAGAAACTACAATCATTCCATCAAAGACCTCAATTTGATATGGAGGGCTTTCCCCCATTGACCCATCAAGATAAGACGGAGAGTTAAATGAAAGAATACATGTACACCTAATATTCAAGTGTCAATCAAGTGAATTGTATTCCATCGTACCTCATTTGAATAATGCCTTGGGTAATATATATTTTTGAACTCATATGACTGAACTTAGAATGAAACTCTAAGCTGCCTACGTACCTCGGTGAAGAGGATCAAATCATTCCGTAGTTCGAAATGGGTGAGTTTTTTTTTGTGTCCTAACTTTTTCCTAGGCCGCCTCTTTCGAGATTTTCAACCTAGCGGACTTTAGTTTTTTTTTATGTCATAAGTTTTTCCTAAGCCACCTCTTTCGAGGTTTTTAACCTAGCAGACTTTTTTTTTTGAACCGTGCATAGTTTATACTCTTGCGGGCAGGAGTAACATGCAGTTTATGCTCATGCGTTAAGGCGCAAATTTGTTTTCTTCAAGTATAGTATCTCTTCATGAATTTCCCATTGATGGGGCTAATTCGCAAACCTTCTGAGTCAACTATCTTGAAGCGCCACTTGAGTATACCTCTTGTACAATATATGGTCCATCCCCCTTAGCAGAGAATTTTTCCCCAGACGACGAGAGGTAATAATAGCCCTTTTGACCACAAGAACTTGGTCACCTACTTGGAAAGATCTAAGGCATACCTTTTTGTTAAAAGATCGAGGTAGGCGAGCTTGATAACATTCAAGGCTTTGTTGAGATTCTAGCCTCTTTTCATCAAGAGCTTCTAATTCTTCAAGGCGTAACAGAGCATTTTCTTCATCGGTGAGTCCTTATTGAATGGCAAGCCACAACGATGGGATTTGATGCTCAAGTGGAAGGATCGCTTCAACTCCATAAATAAGTGAATAAGGAGTCGCTTGCGTTGGTGTGCGATATGTGGTCCTATATGTCCAAAGAGCTTCTTCCATCCTTTCATGCCAATCTCTCTTAGACTTAGAAACAACCTTTTTCAACAATTTGCAGAGTGTCTTATTAAATGCTTCAGCGAGTCCATTGGCAACAACATAATACATGGAGGAATTGCATTGCTTGAAGCCAAAAAGATCACATATTTTACTCATCAACTTGTTATCAAATGGCTTACCATTGTCCGTCAATATATATCGCGGAATGCCAAATCGATAGATAATATTGATTCGGATGAAGTTAGCTACATTTTACTTCTTTACTTCCTTAAGAGAAATAACTTCTCTCCACTTCGAAAAGTAATCAGTTGCGGCCAAAATGTATAGATATCCACCAGAAGACTTTAGCAACAGACCAACAACATCCAAACCCCAAGCATCAATTGGTCAAGAAGCAACAGTTGGGTGTAATACTTTTGGTAGTTGATGTATGAAGTTAACATGTAATTGGCAAGCTTTATACCTCCGAGCGTAATCCAAACAGTCTTTCACCATGGTTGGATAATAATACCCCATTCTTTTTATGTGGAAATAAAGTTTTGGCCCAGATTGATGCGCACCACATACTCCAGAGTGTGCTTCTTGTAATGCCTAAAGGGATTCGTCAGTCCCCAAACAATGTAGGAGCACTCCATCAAATGATCGTCTGTAGAGTGTATTCTTGTAATAAAGAAAACGAGGGGCTCTCCTTCGGATTTCTATTTTCCTTCAAGGATTTTCTAGCAATATACCATAACAAAGATAATATATTAATAGTTGTCGCCAGTCATCAATTTCAACCTCAAGAACGGAAGAAATATGCTCAACTTCGCTTTCTTCTTCCTCATAGTCATTTGGTGGAGGAACTACCCATCTTTGGCAAATAGCGACTTGTGTCTGATCAGGCAAAGATAATGTGGAAGCTAAGGCTGCTAATGCATCAGCTCTCTTATTTTCCTTTCTCGGCACGTGTTGAATAGTTACCTCTCCAAGCCAACTTACCAATCTTTGAGCATATTTATGATATGGCACCAACTCTGGCTTCTTGACCTCATAGATACCCAAAATCTGATTGATCACTAACTTGGAATCTCCAAAAACTTATAATTGCAATTGTTTGATATCCACAGCTATTTCAAGGAGTATGAGCGCTTGATATTCAATAACATTATTGGAGCACCGTTGTGTCAAAGTAAAAGAATAGGGCAAAACTTCTCCTTGAGAATTGATAAACACTATTCCAGCGTTAACTCCTTCACGATGTGCAACGCCATTAAAATACATCTTCCAAGGAGGCTGAATTTCTATGACCATTGCATCTTCATTAGGCAATTCTTCAGACAACTCCCAATCATCTGGAATCAGATGGTCAGCTAGGAAGTCTGCTAATGCTTGTCCTTTTACTACCTTTTGAGGAACATACACATCTTCAAATTGTTGAAACTGGAGGTACCACCTCGCTAATCGATCACTTAGGACTGGTTTAGACATGACAAACTTGATAGGGTTCGCTCTTGAGATGAGTCGCACAACGTGAGTTTGGAAGTAATGCTTCAGCTTTTGAATAGAGAATACAAGTGCTAAACATAACTTCTCAATAGGAGAATACTTGAGCTCATTTGGCATCATCATCCTAGTCAAGTAATAAAGTGCATTTTCTTTGCCTTCATTGTTTCCTTGAGCGAGAAGCGCTCCTACTGACCTTTCCTGTGCTGAAATGTATAATATTAATAGCTTTCCAAGTATGGGGGCTGCCAGTACTGGAGGTTTCATCAGATAAGACTTAATGCTTTCAAAAGCATTTCTATAAGATTCGTCCCATTCAAAAGGAACCCCTTTCTTCATGAGGCGACTAAATGGTTGGTATCTTCCAGCCAGATTCGAAATAAATCTTCTACGATATGCCAACTTACCCTACAAGCTTTTTAATTCATGAATATCTTTAGGCTCGGGCATTTTTAAGATAGCATCCACCTTAGCTTGATCAATTTTGATACCTCGATGTCGAATAATAAAACCGAGGAACTTCCTAGAAGTAACTCCAAAAGCGCACTTCAACAGATTCATTTTGAGTTGGTATCTCCGAAGCCGTTCAAATACCATCCTCAAATCTTGCAAGTGATCATATTTCTTTCTTGACTTTACTAGCAAGTAGTCAACATAACACTCCACATTTTTATGAAGCATCGCATCAAAAATATTTTGCATGGCACGTTGATATGTAGCACTAGCATTCTTCAAACCGAAAGGTATTACCTTGTAGCAGTATATACCTTTAGGGGTGCAAAAGGCAGTAAGTTCTTCGTCCTTCAGTGCCATGCAAATTTGATTATATCCACATAAACCATCCATGAAAGATATCGCCTCGTATCCAGTTGTTGCATCAATCATGAGCTCAGGGATAGGAAGAGGAAATTCATCATTAGGACAAGCATTATTTAGGTCCCTAAAGTCAACACAAACTCGAATTTGGCCATTCTTCTTTCTTACAGTGATGATGCTTGAAATCCATGTAGCATATTTAACTTCACGAACAAAACCAGCCTCAATAAGCTTGTTAACTTTGGTTTCAATCAAGGGAACCAGTTCAGGTCTGGAGTGACATTGTGCTTGCTTTACAGGACGAGCACCTCATTTGACAGCAAGATGATGAACAACCACCTTGGGGTCTAAACCTGCATTTCTTTGTAGCTCCAAGCAAATACATCTTTGAACTCCTTAAGTAACTCAATTTATTTGCTCTCTTCATCACCAATTAGAGAGGCACCAACATATGTGGGCTTTGGATCTTCAACTACTCTGAGATTGACTTCTTTTAACGTATCAACCGTTGTCTTCACCCCTTCTTCAAGCTCAGGTGGTGCATCTTTAGCGTCTTCATCCTCTTGAGGATCACTATCATTGAAAGATATGTGATGACATACATGAATATCAAGGCACTTTTCCTCGATTTCCGTGTAGGGTAATGCATTTTGTTCATCACGAATGGTGATATGATATGATGACCCTACACTTTCTTAATCTTTCTCCTATTCCTTAATGTGGACTATAGTATGAGCCTTTTCTTTGAGGACCTCTTCGCACGAAACTACAATTTTTGTCTCTCGCCTCATTCCAGAGGGAATAAGACTTAGGCAGTCCGTGGTCAAAATCTCCTTTTTAGCGAAGATAGGTGCTCCAATCCTTCTATCACTTCCATGACACTTGTTTTCCTTCTTCAGTGGTCTCAACCTGTCGAAGACTGAGGTCCTTGTCTTTGTAAGTCAATCAAACACAGAAGGCTTCTTATCAAGCGTCGTAGACACTTCATTAGTAGTAATGTAGTTACAACTTGCCCTTTTAATGGAGATACGGATTGGCGGGGGTTGTTTGTAACCCAATCATTCACGTGATTGCTTCAGTGGGTTACCTTTCTCCATCATCATCTTTTGAGTAGGGTTTGGAGCTTCAGGCGGGAGCTTTCCCAACTTGGATGGTTCGTTGGGATCATATCCAACTTTTGCCAACAACTTGTAGGCGTTTGGGTCAAAGCCCTCATTTGTGCGCTTTGTAGGAAGTGCTAGATTTAGAAGCGAATTGTGCTTGATGATTTGATAAACCTTTTAAGCAACTTTGTTGACTACTTAATTGCATACATATAGGAAGGGTCAAGTCTCCTAACACCTTACCGTGTAGCTCAGAAGATGGATCTTCGACCTTCCTTGCCTTTGGGACATAACGAAGAACATGAGTCACTTTTTTACTTAAAGATGCCTCATTCATCTTGTTCCTATCATGAAGCACCTTATCTTTTTCAATTGTAATCGTTTCCTTGCTAGTTGTGACATCAACCTTCTTTACAGCACTTTTGGTCAACATCACATCATCAACCTTAACCTCCTTTGAGACGTAATTCTTTAAGTAGAATTTTGCATCGGCAAAGTATGATTCAGCCTCGGTAAAGGGCTTATCATCATCAACTATCTTCTTTTCGACCCCACCTTCGCAGTATTTCAAGCACTGATGGTAGGTGGATGAAACCACTTTGTTCTCGTGTATCCATGTCCTTGCTAACAAGATATTAAATGAGGTCTTTGCATCAATCGCGTGCATCCATGCACTCGAATGCAAATCTCCCATATTTTTTCCAATTTGATAGACCCTATAGCTCTTTTCCCCCCTTGATTGAACCCTTGAATCATCAAATGACTTTCACATAGCTCATAAATCGGTATGCCAAGATCTTTGATAGTACGAATTGGGAGAATATTGACACCATATCCATCATCGATCAAGATTCTACTTATTCTATGCTCTCACACAAAGCCAACCATAAATAGGGGCGATTATGGTATGTTTCACCAAGAAAACGATCATCATTAGTAAATATGATTTTTGCATCACAAACGTCCACTTCTTCAGAATTCCCAATGAGTTTTTCAGGAAAGGGAGGTGGCTGCAATAATGGACCCTCTTTTTTTTGCCTCTTCTTCATCTATCTTACAACATGTTGCCTTGATATATTCACAGGAAGCTCGCGGGCGTAACCAACTTGGCAGGAATTCTTCCAATGTCACTGGAAAACGTAGCCTTTGATAGTGGTTCTCCATATTTTTTGCTTTCTTCCAGTTCTTCTTTACCATTTTCTTCTTGAGTTTTTTTTATCATTTTTACCCAAGTCAACTGCTTATTTGACTCCTTTCGTGAATTTGTTTTGCAGTGTCTCCGATGAGTCACAAGAATCCAACCTTCATCATAAGTTTCATCATCATGTGATTCACTTTTCTCTTGAGATCTTTCCTCTACTATTGGTTTATACGCCATAGAGGGAAGCAATGGTTTGCTCACATCGATAGGTTTAAAGTCACAAAATTTAATCATATTTGGTGATGATGCAGTTGGATGTCATCACATTCATGTACTTCAACAAAATTGCAAAGGACAATGGGATCGAGTGAACCAAAAATGAAAGAGACTTGATTCGAATTGTCTTTCTCATCCTCAAGCAAGATTTTTCCTTCAGCGGCCAAGTCCATGACTTTCTCCTTGAAGATAAAGCACTTTTCAATAGGGTGGCCAATCAACCGATAGTACTTGCAATAATTTGGATCATTAGTCTTTCAAGCTTCGTCTGACCGCTTCATTTTGGGTAACTCAATGAGTTTCAACTCAAGGAGTTCTTCAAAAATTTCTAGGACATTGGAGTCCAAGAATGGATATTCTTTCGCTTGCATTTCCTTCAGAGTAACTTTCGGCCAACTTTATCCTGTAAGGATGCTGTCTTCATACTTTTCTTCTTACTCACTTTTGTAGTAACCTTTAATGGCAAGGCATTAACATTCATTGATTCCTTGCTCTTAGACTTCGGCAAAAACTTGCCTCATTTCTTTATTTTTTGTTTATCCTTCATTTTGCGAGGTTCATAAACAGGTGGCCCTTGATTTCCACTTGAAGACATACTTAGCTCCATATCATGAGCACGGGTAGCCAATTCTTCAAAAGATTTAGGCTTGATACCCTATAGGATGTAGCGAAGTCCCAAGTGCATTCCTTCGATACACATTTCTATTCCAGAAGCTTCACTAAGTTTGTCTTTACAATTGAGGCTCATATTCCTCCATCGATTGATGAAATCGACAATTGGTTCATCCTTCCATTGATGCATATTTGTGAGTTCAACCATGCTTACGGTTCTCCTTGTGCTATAGAAGCGGTTGAGAAATTCATATTCAAGTTGCTCCCAGCTATCGATGAAACCAACCTCGAGATCAATGTACCAATCAAAAGCATTTCCTTTTAAGGAACGGACAAACTGCTTGACAAGATAATCTCCATAGGTTCCAACATTATTACGACTTTCAACGAAGTGTGCAATGTGTTGCTTTGGATTTCCTTTACCATCAAATTGTTGAAACTTTGGGGGTTGATAACCTACAGGAACTTTTAAACTATCAATTCTTGCAGTATATGGCTTTGCATATGCGAGAGAAGACTTAGCAGCAATATCGTACTTATCTTTGATGGTTCCCATAATGAAGTCTTTCAATTGGTCAATGGGAATAACCCCGTCAGATGAAATCTGAAATTCTTTAGGAGCCGTTGTCTGCCTTGCAGATGAGTCTCCCTTATCTTGCATCATTGGGAGCTATCCAGGTGCATGACTTGAATCTCCCTCCATCATGCTTTCAACTCTATTTGTCAGCTTGACAATTTGATTATCTTGATCTTGCATGTGTTTCATTAACCCTTCAATTGCCTTCGTTAAATTTGCGAGTTGTTCTTCAACAGTTGAGGTATTAGTCACCATTACTTGGATAACTGTCATGGATGGTAAAGTAAAGCATGGATTCTCTCTTACACCATACTTTGAGTGGAACAACTCACGTGGAGTGGTTGGAGTAGATCCAGTGATCAAGACATCATCATCGCCCTGTGTGATGAGACTCTCAGATCTAGAAGGGCTAAGTAGAGCCAGTATTTTTTTAACAATTTCAGCAATGTTCGCTCCTTCTTCCAATTCAGTTGGAAAAGATCTTGCCCCCTTTGAGGATTTAATATCAAAAATAGGAACCGATGCAGACGGTATTTGAAATGCTGTTTGTCCCGGCAAGTTTGTTTTGTTCCTAGTGATCGATCCTACGCTTTCTACAGTAGCATCCAACATGTTTTCCACATCATATGAAAACTTGGAAACCGTAACCTTAGCAGTAGTGAGTTTGAAGTTGATCTTCTTAGGATCCATTTTTATGTTCTTGAAATTTGGGAATTTGAAGAGATGAGAGGTAGAGATTGTCCCACTGGGCATGCCAAAAATTTGTAAATACAAATTTTCGCGTCGAGAAAAATAAATAATCAAGACTGGAAAAATTGCGTAACAAATGTAGTATTTGATTTCAATAAATGAAAGTGTTACAATCTCTATGGCATTCCTCTGATTCTTCAAGAATATAAAGTATCTTAATGAGATTGACTTTGATTTGATTCAAGGGCTTGTAAAGCTTGATCTTGAATCTCATTCTTGGACTTGAATTTGGGTTTGATCACGAACAAGTAATTTGATCTTAAACGCCTTGGTATTTGATTTGGCTTCGTTCTTGATCTTGAACTTGTAGTTTGAGTGCTTGAACTTGAAGCTTGTAGAGAAATCTGCGGTGCTTGATCCACGAGCTCTCTGCTTTCTTCTTGTTATCACTTTTGGTGTCTTTTCTGAGTTATGAAGACCCCTATTTATAGTTGTGGAAGGGTGGAGTTGTGATAAGAACAAACTCTTTCCGACCAATCAAATTGAAGCGTGACATGTCCGTATTTGATTGGCCAGAACATGCCGCATGCATACTTGGTGCGATTTCATTGGCCTTTTAGTATGACTTGGCATGCCTTGTCATTTTAACACATGGCATGATCCTATTGGCTCTTCCGTTTGACTTGGCACGACACGTCATTTGACACGTGGCACCAAACTGGGCCTCTAGGAAGATGACATCTTGGGCTTAATGAAGTGGGCTCATCACTTTAGCCCAATTAAATGGGCTAGCCTAATGGATTAAGACTTATTTATTTAATCCATATATATTGGACTTATATAATTAATTCAATTATATTAGCCCATAATATTTATTTGAACTAATATATCTTAAATTTAAAACACAATCCCAATTACTTTACGGATTTAATTCTAATAAAATTTATATGCCTATAGCTATTTTTCAAATTTTTTTTACTTCAGATCACTTACAAAATTAGCGCAAAATTATATTTATGTCCAAACACAACTCTAATTTTCAAATATTATTTTCAACTTAAATTGTTTTTCACTTTTTTTCCAGAATTTTACCATTCTTATGTCCAAACGCCCACTTATTTTACAGCACTAGACATCCATTGAATTATAGAATAATATTGTCTTGAACTCCTTTGCATTTAAAACATATCAGGACCAAGAACCAACTGCTTTCGCGAATATTTTAGAAACTCAATAAGTTTCTTTGAGACTTACTATGGCACAATACCTTATTGATAATTGTATACGATCAAAATCGGGCTTGCCCTTTTTGTATGATTAATTGAGACCGGGGCGTGGCAGGCCAAGGTTCGACCCTATGTCATACCGGACTGTGACATAAAGTTAGATTGCCAAGCTCCTGACTTAAGGACCGATCAAGATCGAGATGAGTCAAGACCAAGACTGAGGGTAGCCTGCCGAGCCGAATAACGGAAAGCCAAAATATCCGCAATTGGGCGAGGATTACGGTAGAAATCTCAGTACGTATCAAGAAGGGGCCGATTTATTAGCTAATCATGGTTTCTTACTATATTTAGAATTGTATCGAAGGTAGGAATCCCCTACTATATAAAGGGGTCTGATCACTTGTAAAAGGCATCATATTCACGCAATACAAAGCAATATACTACCTTTCTATTAAGTTTTCAATACTCTGTTGCTCTCTTCATATTTTCTAGTAGAATATTCATTTGTTCGAGGGCGACCCAACTCGAGGGACAAAGCTATACATTTATTTTGGTTTTCTTTGATTTATACTTGCAGTCAATTTCAACATATTTTCTCAGTTTGTGCCAAATAAAATCACGTGTCCTTAAAACCACTTAGAAATTAAATTGTTATCCATTTTTAGGGTAAACAGTTTGGCGCCCACCGTGGGCCTAAGGATAATATTTATTTCCTGGTACTAACTTCCGTGACACGTGCTATTTTATACTTGTTCATGTGAGTATCTTTGATTCCAGAATCAGCATGTCAAACTCTCAAGTAGCATCCACACACACAGACAATGGCCTTGGTCTCTATGGAGAAAACGACAACATAGCCGCTCCAGGAAATGAAGTGCCTCCAGTTGACCTCGATGGATTCTCGACCGTAGACCAAATCGACGTCGGTTCCCATGTTACCATTAATATAAATTAGGTCGTCGATCCTGAGAGTAGCGTTCATCGAGACGTTCAATTAGCCGGTCATAACGCACATGGTGGTGAAGAATGTGGGATCAACCTTCGTGTGATATTTGAAATGTTGAAGCTCAACAATTTGCAATAGCATAACTCCAAAACCGGAACCATGCACCGAGTAGGATCGAGCCCGAGCCATCACAGAAAGTTATTCGTTGGGCCAAATCGGTGCTCAAGAGATCAAACGGAGATTAATCAAGGACTGATCCCATAATCATGAAGATGCTTGAGGAACTAACGAAGCGGGTAGAATCGGGGGAAAAGAAAATTAAATCAAATGACAAAAAGGTGGAAACTTATAATTCTGTGGTTGATCAAATTCTAGAGGCACCACCGATTTTGAAAGGTTTGGATTCAATAAAGTTCGTGCAAAAACCTTCCCCCCACCCCACCCTACCCCACCGCTACCCCTACCCCTACCCTCCTAAGCGCGGCTCTTAAACCAATTCCCAAGAAGTTTTGCATGCCATAAATTCCCAAGTATAATGGAACGATCAACCCCAACGATCATATCACTTCATGCACATGTGCGATTAAAGGGAATGATTTGGAAGATAATGAGATCGAGTCTGTACTATTGAAGAAATTTGGGGAGACCCTATCGAAGGGAGCGATGATATGGTACCGTAACTTTCCATCTAACTCTATTGATTCTTTTGCTATGCTTGTAGATTCCTTCATTAAAGGAAACACCAAATCTATAAAGGCCGAGACTAGGAAGTCGAACCTCTTCAAGGTAAGGTAGAAAGATAACGAGATGCTAAGAGAATTTGTGTCTCGGTGTCAAATGAATGTATTGATCTACCACCGGTCATCGATGATTGGGCCGTTCAGGCCTACACTGAAGGATTAAATGTACGAAGCTCGGTGGCTTCACAGCAACTAAAGCAGAACTTGATTGAATACCCAGTTATTACCTAGGCCGATGTGCATAATCGATACCAATCAAAGATTTGGGTCGAAGAAGATCAGCTAGGGACTTCTTCAGGGTGCGTTCATCCTATGAGGCTTGTTGATAGAGTCAAAAGGGACTTCAACCAAGAGCCACTCTCAAGGAAGGATCACTACCGCCCATACAATGGAGACCGGAAAGACAACGAACTTGGGAGCATCCCTATTTGAGGTAAAAAGTGGAATGATCGAGGTCAAAGCTCTCAGGGGCTCATGGGCAAGAATGGTTTTGATAGGGATGTCGTGCCCAAAGACGCACCGCGACTATCAGAGTATAACTTCAATGTTGATGTATCCGCCATCGCATCAACCATCAGATGTATCAAACATAATAAATGGCTTCAAACTCTGCAGATCGATCTAGCCTAGAGAAATCCCAACCAGATGTGAGAGTACCACAACACCAATGGCCATAGAATAGAAGATTGCAGTTAGCTAAGGAAGGAAGTAGCCCGATTGTTCAACGAATGGAACCTTAGGGAATTCTTAAGCAATCGGGCCAAGAATCACTTCAAAAATAGAGATTCTAATAGATAGAAAGAGAAAGAATATCCACTATACGTGATTCACATAATTGTTGGAGTGGTTGATATTCCTCAAGGATCAGTATTAAAATGCACCAATGTCTCGATCACAAGGGAGAAGTGAACTCGGGATTATTTACCAGAAGCAACCCTGACTTTCAATGATGAGGATACAAAAGGGACCGTGCAACCCCATGATGACACACTGTTAATATATGTACTTATGAATAAAACTCAAGTTAAACGTGTTGTAATTGATCCAGGTAGCTTGACCAACATCATTCGATCGAGGTTCGTAGAATAGCTCGACCTGCAGGATCAGGTTGTACCCACAGCCCGAGTGCTAAATGGATTCAACATGGCATGTGAAACCACCAAAGGCGAAATAACTTTGCCAGTTAACGTGGTTGGGACCATCCAAGAGACGAAGTTCCATGTTATCGAGGGTGATATGAGGTACAATACCCTATTCGGGAGGCCATGGATCCACAATATGAGGGTGGTTCCCTCAACCCTTCACCAGCTTCTAAAGTTGCCAATAACAGAGGGAGTCAAAATGGTCTATGGGGAGCAACCCGCCGCCAAGGAAATATTTGTCGTCGACAAAGTAATACCGATATCAACACTCTCATCAACGAAGGAGTCATATTCGAAGGGAAAATAGGAAGTCAAATAGCAACCACAGACACTGACCTCGACCCAATTAGAGATGCAGGGTACTGTCGAGGATGACAAATATGGGGTTCCTCGATCTTTCATAGTCCCCGATAATTCCTGAAGCACCAAGTCAAAATCTGAAGAGCTGGAACAAATCATACTGACTGAACAACAACCCATACAAAAGGTATACCTGGGCACGGGTCTAGACCCCAAGCTCTGGGGTAAACTTATTCAATTTCTTAAAACTAACATGGATTTCTTTGCTTGGTCCCATCTTGATATGACAGGGATCCCACCAGAAGTCAGCACCCATGAATTAATCATGGATCTGAAGTTCCATCTGGTGAAGCAAAAAACAAGACCACAATCCGCGGTAAAACACGCTTTCATCAAAGACAAGGTAACCAAACTTCTCTAAATAGGGTCCATCTGAAAAGTAAAATATCCCGAATGGTTAGAAAAAGTAGTAGTAGTCCCTAAGAAGGGAAATAAACTTAGAATGTGTGTAGATTACAAAGACCTAAATAAATCACGCCCCAAGAATTCTTTTCCTTTGCCTAATATCGTTCGCATAATTGATGTCATGGCCAGCCACGATATCCTTAGTTTTCTCGATGCCTATTCTTGGTACAACCAAATACAAATGAACTCGGATAACCAGGAAAAGACCTCACTCATCACTAAGTATGGGACCTATTGCTATAATGTAATGCCATTTGGATTAAAAAAATACTAGTGCAACTTATCAACGCCTAGTAAACCGATTGTTCGAAGAACAAATAGGGAATCTATGGATGTTTATATTGATGAAATGTTTGTTAAGTCCCTATGAGCAGAGAACCATTTGAAGCATTTGCAGGAAACTTTCGGTATACTAAAGAAATACAACATAAAGCTCAACCCAGAAAAATGCGCATTTGGGGTCGGCTTTAGCAAATTTCTCGGCTTCATGGTATGCAATCGAGGAATCGATATTAACCCCGACAAAATCAAAGTTATCGAGGACATCACGGTAGTAGACAATTTAAAGGTCGTGCAAAGGTTAACGGGTCACATAACTGCCTTGGGGCGATTCATCTCGAGGTCCTCCGCCATCGATTCTCTTCCTTGATGAAGAAAAAGAATAACTTCACATGGACCTCGGAATGCCAATAGGCCTTGGAGGAGATTAAATGGTACTTATCGAGCACGTCGCTACTTAACACGCAGAGGGCAGATGACAGCTTTACTAGTATCTGGCAGTATTAGAGATAACGGTAAGTGGAGTCCTGGCCCGAAAAGAACAAGGTACACAATTCCCTATCTGTTATGTTAGTCGTACCTTAGGTGAGGCCGAAACTAGGTCTCCTGATCTAGAAAAATTAGCGCTCTCTTTGATAAGCGCCTCTAGGAAGCTAAAACCATACTTTCAATGTCATCCCATAAGTGTTGTAACAACTTACCCTCTTCGAAATATTTTGCATAAACCCAAACTTTGGAGATGATTGGTCAAATTGGACGTAGAAATGAGCAGGTATGATATTGTGTATCAACCCCGAAAAGCCATCAACTCTCAGATCTTGGCAGACTTCGCGGCTGACTTCACACCAACTATAGTACCTGAGGTCCAAAGAGAACTATTAGTTAACTCATGTATCAGGAATTTGGATCCTCTTTTCGAATGGTGATTCAAACGTAGAAGGGTCCAGGCTCAGTATCGTGTTAAAACCACCCATAGTTAACATGGTTAGACAATATATTAGAACTGTAAAATTGACTAAAATATGAGGCCATGATTGCAGGTCTCGAACTAGCCAAAGTCTTGGGAGCGGAGGTTATCGAAACCAAATATGATTCCCTCCTTATTTTGAATCAGGTTAATGGAACCTTTAAAGTTTGAGAGGAACGAACATAAAGATACCTAGACAAGACACAAGTAACTCTACACCGATTCAAGGAATGGACTTTGAAACATGAGCCTCGAGATTAGAACAACGAAGGCGATGCCCTCACAAACCTAGGGTCATCGGTCGAAGACAACAAACTCAATTCAGAGGTGTTCATGCAACTCATGAGGTCAGTGGTCGAGTAAGGCACACCGAGGTAAACTCTACAAGTTTGACCTAGGATCGGAGAAACAAATACATAAAGTATTTAAAGGGAGGAAATCTTCCCTCATACTCAAATGAATCGAGAGCTCTGCGCACAAAGGCAGCACGATTCACCTTGTCCAAATATGGGACCTTGTTTAGAAGGATGTTCGATGGTCCATTTGCAATATGTTTAGGACAAGGGGATACCGAATACGTTCTAAGGGAAGTCCACGAGAGCACTTATGGAAATCATTCTAGTGCTGAATCATTGGTCCACAAAGTAATTAGAGTCAGATACTACTAGGTCGACATGGAGAAATATGCAAAAGAGTTTGTTCGAAAATACAACAACTGCCAAAGACATGCACCGATGATTTATCAACCCAAGGAGCTACTCCATTCAGTCTTGTACCAGTAGCCGTTCATGAAGTAGCGAATGGACACCGTTGTCCCTCTTCCATGGGCCCCAAGTAAAGCTCAATTTGTTTTATTTATGACTGATTATTTATCTAAGTGGTATTGACCTAGAGAAAGCATATAACAAGGTTCCTAGAGAAGTTCTATGGAGATGCTTGGAGGCAAAAGGTATGCCGGTTCCTTATGTTATGGCAATTAAGGACATGTATGATGGGGCTAAGACTCGGGTTAGGACAGTAGGAGGGGACTCTGAGCCTTTTCCGGTTGAAATGGGATTACACCAAGGCTCTGCGCTCAGTCCGTTCTTATTCGCCTTGGTGATGGATGCAATATCAGACCATATTCAAGGGGAGGTTCCATGGTGCATGCTATTCGCTGATGATATAGTTCTGATTAATGAGTCACGAGCCGGTGTTAACGAGAGATTGGAAGTTTGGAGACAGACTCTTGAGTCCAAAGGTTTCAAGCTAAGCAGAACGAAGACGGAATACCTCGAGTATAATTTCAGCGCTGGGCCGGGGGAAGTGGATGTGGATGTGAGTCTTGAGGCACAGGTTATCCCAAGTAGAGGCAGCTTCAAGTACCTTAGTTCGGTTATCCACATGGGAGGGGATATTGATGAGGATGTCACACACTGTATTGGTGTAGGATGGATGAAGTGGAGGTTAGCATCTGGAGTCTTGTGTGATAAGAGAGTGCCAACAATACTCAAACGTAAGTTCTATAAAGTGTCGGTCAGACCGACCATGATGTATGGGGTTGAGTGTTGGCCTATTAAGAACTCACATATCCAAAAGATGAAAGTAGCAGAAATGAGGATGTTGAGGTGGATGTGCGGACACACAAGGATGGATAAGATTAGGAATGATGACATTCGGGAGAAGGTGCACGTGGCTCCTATTGATGACAAGATGCGGGAAGCAAGGCTTAGATGGTTTGGGCATGTACAGAGGAGAAGCCCAGATGCTCCAGTTAGGAGGTGTGAGCGGCTGGTCGTGGAAGGCACGAGAAGAGGTAGAGGGCGGCCTAAGAAGTATTGGGGAGAGGTGATCAGGAAGGATATGGCGAGGCTTCAGATCTCAGAGGACATGACACTTGATAGGAAGTTATGGAAATCGCGTATTTCGGTTGTAGGCTAGGAGGTAGTTGAGTATTGCGTTACTTTGTACCTTTGTGAGTCTAGCTCGGTGGGGTTTTGTCTAAGATAGCTAGGGGCAATGTCATGTCTTACTTTTTTATATTTTGGTTGCAGAATCCATTTACTAACCATCGTTTTTGCTTTGATTTATTTAGTTATTTATTTTTTCTCTTTTTTCCTACATTCTATGTTCCTTTTTTCCTATGATTTCCGTGGTGAATCTAATATTCTTTCCTTTGTCTTTTTATTATCTTGAGCCGAGGGTCTTTCGGAAACAGCCTCTCTTCCCCTTCGGGGTAGGGGTAAGGTCTGCGTACACACTACCCTCCCCAGACCCCACTTGTGGGATTTTACTGGGTTGTTGTTGTTGTTGTTATTTATCTAAGTGGTTTGAAGCACATGCTTTCGAGAAAGTCAGGGAGAAGGAAGTCATTGACTTCATTTGGGATTGCATCATATGTCGATTCAGGATGCCTTCCAAAATTATATGCGATAATGGAAAGATGTTCATCGACAAGAATGTGACTAAATTTCTCGAGGATCACAAGATCAAAAGAATCCTATCAACACCTTATCATCACAATGAAAATGGACAGGCCAAATCGACCAACAAAACCATCTTCCAAAACCTTAAGAAAAGGGAAGTGGAAGGATATTCTAACAGAGGTTCTTTGGGCATACCATACAACATCAAAGTCTAGTACTAGGGCTACCCTATTCTCATTAGTTTATGATATCGAAGCTCTAATACCGATCGAGGTCGGGGAACCAAGTATCAGGTTTTGATATGCGATAGAAGAGTCGAATAACGAGGATATGAATACAAACCTAGAATTATTACATGAAAGACGTGAAGTCACCCTCGTCCGATTGGCCACCCAAAAACAATGGATCAAGAGATACTACAACCGAAGAGCCAATCTTCGATATTTCAGCATCGGGGACTTGGTACTAAGGAAATTCAACTTCAACACCTAAAATCCGAACGAAGGGAAATTGGGCCGAAGTGGGAAGTACCATAACAGATTCTCATAGTCACCGGAAAGGGATCCTACAAGCTCGGAATGATCAATGGGGAACAACTACCGAGCATTTGGAACGTATCTCACCTAAAATGATATTACTCCTATGGTACAACCCTTTTCTATTTCCTTTTGTTTTAAACTAATAGTTGGAGGTGGTCAACAAGAATCAACGATGAATTTATCGGCATGAAGTCTTTAGGTCTGAAAGCACACGTTGCATTCTTTTTTCCTTAGACCAATTTTGTCCCAAATGGGTTTTCCAGTGAGGTTTTTAACGAGGCAACAATGGATCGTGCTAACTTAGAATCAAAGGCCGATTATGAATCGATATCAAAAATTGTGTTTACAATATTCGGGATTTCTTTACAATCAATTTTGAATACTGGGAGGGGGGGATTACCCTCGGATATTGAATTGTTCTAGCAAGGAAATTATTTCAAAATGGAAGGGTCTCGATAGGTAGGATTTACTGTAAGGGCCAAACGGTCAAAACAAACCATACCCACGTAGATTGCTTGAGATATGAAATAAAACATGTATGACTATTTTTTACAAGAATAAAGATAAGTACTTTCGTTGCAACTATCTTACGTCTTGGAAAATTTTTCACTTTACAATCCCGTACTTTTGATCTTTTACGAAAATGAGCTCAAAGGCCGATTATAATCAAAATTCGGACAGTCACTCGGGGATTATCATTCGAAACCAACTTCGAAATAAATCGAGCTATCAAAATATCAAGGATATAAGACCTATTAGGCAACCCCCGAGTTCTAAAGGCCACGACCATACCCACTCGGGGACTATTATGTTAAGAAAGCTCACTGGCTACACCCAAACTAAAAGTCTATGGTCTGTTTAACACGGCTAGGAGACGTCCGAAATCCATAACAAAAATAGGCCTTGGAAAAAAATCTTTCAAACAGCCGGTTCTAAAAGCTACCCTCGACAGAATCTTAAACTTAAGATATATTCGGGAGAAAACTTCGATAACTTTGAAACCCGATGACTCCTTAACCTAGAAAGGCAATAAAGGCAGGGTTTTGTTCGAACCCCCGAACAAAACCTTATTATTTCATGCTAAGACATTCCAATCTTTGTAAATACGAATGATAAAGCAAAGGAAAAAAATTGAGAGCCGAAAAGTGTAGAAAGCCGTATATATATATATATATATAT
>MU713425.1:1339-28305 GCA_026770625.1 Nicotiana glauca | reverse complement strand
TATATATGTATATATATATATCTATATATATATATATATATATATATATATATATATATATATATATATATATATATATATATATATATATATACGATTTTTTTACAAAGGCCAGATAGGACAAATACAAAAGTTACAACGGTCAAAATGGCCTCGAAAAAGACACAAAAAGAGAGCAAAAATACAAAGACCTATGGGCTACTTATACTTTAAGTTCGTGAGATAATTCTCACAAAACTAGAAAGACTATGGGCCATCTTAAATCGAGTTCGAGCAAATCCTCACTCAGGGACTATCTATCAAGCCCGAGGGCTGCCTTGATTCAAGATTGAATTATTACCCAGAATCTGGGACTACATGTTAATCCTAAAGGCTACCTTAATTCGATTTCGAACATTCATTCAGGAATTACCAATCAAAAGTAGTCTAGGGCAGTACTTACTATCGGTCCTTACCATCTCAACCTTGAACCTTTGAATACAACATCATAATTTTACACTAAGGCGCTCTAACCTTTGTATAATTAAACAGAAAGATAACAGACTTATAAGACATGAAAAGGAAAAAGTTTTATATATTCATCAAAATATTTTACAAGGGAAACACTGCCCGCTAGAAGTTCTTTACAAATGCTGAAGCGGCCTCAACGAAAATACAAAAACTATTTAAAAGCCTAAGTATCATGTTCTTCGTTGGAGGCATCATCTCTATTCTCGGGATCTTTCCCATCTTCGGATCCGTTTAGGCTCTTAGAGTTTTCCTTAGGAAAGTCCAACTCCTAGGCTTTGGTCTTATCTGCTTTGGCAGTCTCGAGTTCGGCCCCAATATCGAAACCTTGAGCCTGAACTTCCTTGAGGGCTTCCCTTCGATCTTGACATTTCCCATGATCGACCATACTCCTGTCCTTCTCCTGAATGGCCTTAACATCGACATTAAATTAGGCCACCTTAGCATCAGTATTAGTGTTGGCCTTGTCCACCTTAGATTTGGCCCTCTCAAATTCGCTGGGCGAATTCGCTTTATCAGAGATGGTTGAATCCAATTGGGACTGTAGCTCCTTGATTTTCGTGGCTTGCACTGAGGTTTTCTCCCTTGCAGCTCAAAGCTGAGACTCGACCAACTCCAGCTCTGCTTGGAGGGCCTCCTTTTGTGAAGCTAACATGTCTATACACCCCTTGAACTTTTCAGCTTCGGCTCCTATTGCATCTAATTATCTCTAAAGGTCTTTGATCTGTTCCAGCCTCTGTCAGACCTACAGAATCGGATCGTTAGTTGTTATCTCCAACTCATCTTCACTATTGTAAAGCAACCAGAATACCTGCTCGGCCATCTCACCATGCTGATCTCGAGCCATCAGCAAATCTGCCTAAAGCTTCTCACTGAGAAGCTTGTAAGTATCACTTTTCTCAGTGAGGTCCCGAATCTCAGCCTTGAGATCCTCCCGAATTCTAAATAAGGCCTCGTGATGCAACACTGAAGCCGACAAATAAGAAAGAAAATGTTAGAGTAATCCACTACTTAAAGTTTAGAAAGAGATAAAGGAGTAGCCCTCGAAATTACCCGATTTAGATCATGCTGGGTCTCGTTGAACAGGTAGGCGGCTCCCAGTGCATCTATTGCGGCTTATTCCTCTTATGTCACCAAGAATCTCAAGTAGCTAGTGATCCCCATAGGGGAGAGAAGACCCGGTCATCCTCCGGGACAATGAGAATTATGGTGCTTTTATGATCAGGGTTAACACTGGGGCCGAGAACCAATCTACTAGTTTCAGGTTTAATGAAGACCCAGCAACGTCTGATGACGGTGTCTTCCTCGATACCATTAAGTAACCAAGCCCGGTGACATCTCCCAAGTTTTTGAATTCCACTCCATCCAGGTAGTTTTGGATGTCAACTACCCCTTGAGGACCCTCGCTAGAGTGACATACCAAGTTGGCAGCCTCGTGGTTCATGGCATCTGAAAATTGAGGGGACTCGGGGATATCAATCACTCCGAGGTCATCCTTCGGGACATTTTCAGCTATTTAAGAATCCTCGCCTATGGTTCCTCAATTGATCACCTCAATATGGGATGGAGCACCCTCGACTTTTTTCAGCTCCAAAACTTCAGCGGAAGCTCCCTCGTCAGCTTCATCTAGTTCAGAGGGCTTTTATATCGAAACACCAGCCCGAGCACGGGAAACCAACTGGGAGTCATCTTGTTTCTCCTCTTCTTCAGGCTCATCCCTTAATCGGCGGATGGAGTCTGAAGTCATAGTGACAGCATCCCCCTGGGCCTGCAAGACCTCCTCTCTGATCCCGGGGAAATCGGAGCCTCTTCTTCTTCTTCTTCTGGGCCTGCTTTAGAGCAGGTAGTTTGGGAAGGTCTTCTTTATCACTTGATGGCGGTCTCATTGTAACGTCCTTCTCGAGACCTACAAAAGAAAAATGATGAGTAATTTCAAGGAGGAGCTTAGGCAATAGCCATTCCAAGGGAGAAACCTACCATGATTATGGTCATTCCACTGGCCCTTCGACAACTCCATCTATGCATGTTCGGAGTTGGGTATCTGTCACACTAGGCTCTCGTCCCATTGCTTAAGCTCTAAAATTAGTTTTGGCATCTAGGGCACAATTGCAACACCAAAATATGGATGCGCAAAGGAAGAAAGAAGTAAAATAACATATTAAACATTCAAGGTGAAGTGTACTTATGCTTCATATTCCACTTCTCAGGGAACGACATATCATCAGTAGTGATAAGGTCTGTAGTCTTTATTTGGACAAATTGGCCCATCCAACCTCAATCCAATAACTCATCTATGATAGAGAACGGGGCTCTAGTGGCCTGACAGACAAGTTTAAATAGTGTCACGACCCTAAAATGGACCCGGTCATGATGGCACCTATCGTGAAACTAGGCCAGCCGACACAAACCCCCAAACCAACTAAATAATTATAATAAATCATTTAAAGTCATTAATAAGCTAAAAATCCCAAAATATATAAAGTAGAATAGAATAGTGCGGAAACAAACACAGCCCAACATTGGGGTGTCACTAGTCATGAGCATCTACAATTTGTCTAAGAGTATGAAAAGACAACATAGTCTGATATAAAGCTAGTACAAAGTGAAATAAAGATAGGAAGGAGAAGAACTAGGCTGCAAACGTCGAACAACTACCTAGTCAACTCCGAACAAGCCTTCTAGAAAGCAACTCAGCACTCACTAGCATGACCCGAGACTCCTGGATTTGTACATATGGTGCAGAGAGTAATGTGAGTACGCCAACTCAGTAGGTCATAAAAGTAAAGGTAGCTGAGTAGTAAGAAAACACATAAAATACAGCACAATGATACAACAAACAATGTAAATCCAGAACAAAGCAGTAAAACAGTAAAACTCGTAAAAATATCTCAATTCAGTAAAAACCTTTTTAAAACATCTTTCAATAGTTCAAACAAGTGATGAAAACAGTGAGAAAAAGATAGAAACATAAATCAGCCCTTCGGGCAAAACACCAACAGAACCAGACCCTCAGGCAACTTCACAATCACTCATATTAGCCTCTCGAACAATGACATGAAGCAACAATAGACCCTCGGGTAATATCACATCGGGTACCCGCGCTCACTAGGGGTGTACAGACTCCTAGAGGGGCTCCTACAACCCAAATGCAATAAGAAGCCATCTCGTGGCATAATTAAACAGGTCCTCGACCTCAGAACATGCCACCTCGTGGCGTAACATATCAGGCCCTCAACCTCATAATCATGAATCAGTACAACAGTGCTATGGTGTGCAGCCCGATCCCATAATATCCTCACAACTCAGTCCCTCGGTCTCACTCGGTCAGAAATCTCTCAAGCCACTCGGGCAACAGTAAAACATGAGGCTCGGCCCAACATATCATTTAAAATGTCAAAACAGAGTAAATATGGTTGAGTCATGAAAACAATAAAATACAGCATGACTGAGTACAAATATGTAGTCAAAACAATGAGGAATAGTAGTAAAAATCCCCTAAGGGTCCAAAATAGTTGGCATGAGGCCTAAATATGGCATTCAGCCCAAAACATGATAATACTTTCCAAAACACAATGATAGCAAACAGTTTTCAATCAAGTACTCGGTTTAAAAGTCATACGGGATGAACTAAGTCACAATCCCCAACGGTGCATGACCCCACGCTCATCATCTAGCTCGTGCATCACCTCAAAGTAGCACAACGATGTGAAATTCGGGGTTTCATACCCTCAGGACAACATTTACAATCATTACTTACCTCTATCCGGTCCAAACTCTAGCCTACGATGCTTTTACCCCTCGAATTGGCCTCTGCATACTCCAAATCTATTAAAAACAGATTTATACCATCAAAATATGCTAAGGGGACAAAGCCCACTCGAAAATAACCAATTTACATTAAAAAATCCCAAAATTGGCCAAACTCGACCCCCGAGCGCATGTCTTGGATTCTGATAAAAATTACAAAACTGGAATCCTCACACTCTCACGAGTTCATACATATCAAATACATCAAAATCCGACCACAAACAACCCCTCAAATCCTCAAATTAAAGTCTCAAATTCCAAGGCCTAACTCCCAAATTTTAGGCTTTAGATTCCACAAAATTCATGTTTAATTAGGTAGAAATCACAACAGGATCGAGTATTAAGTCCATAAATCTTACCTCCAAGTGTTTCCCTTTGATTCTGTCACGACCCAATTCCCGAACCCGGTCGTGATGGCGCCTCTCGTGAAGACAAGGCCAGCCAACAGAACAACATCACCTCTTTTAACAATTTCTTAACATGAATAAGACTAAAACATTAATAACATTATCATAAGTGCGGAAGAAAAATGATAAAACAGGGAACCATCCCGACACAGCCCGAAATTGGGGTGTCACAAGTCATGAGCTACTACAGAGTCTACTAAATACAACTACAAGGCCAGTAATTTATAGAATAGAATTTAGAAGGAAGAAGTCCGGTGCCGTGAACGCTGGCGGTCACCTTGCTCAGCTACGATAGAAAAATCTTCAATCAGCTCAAAACCCACTACCGGGTGAACAAATACCTGCATCTGCACACGAGGTACAGGGAGTAATGTGAGTTCTCTGACCTAGTGAGTAATAAACATAAATAAAGGCTGAGAATAAGAAATCATGGAAAAATACAAAGTAAACAATAACTGGTAGTTTAGAACATCAAATAGTGCGGCAACAAGTCAATTAAATCAGAGTACCAAATACCGAGACAGATATAACAGAAAAAACAAATACATGAGTGCAATGCAATGCATATGATGGTACACTCTAGTACCCACTGCGGCATGCAGCCCGAGCCATCCATTTATTTATCATCGACGGCACACACTGGGGGTGTGTGCAGACAACGACGGGGTTCCTACGACCCAAGCGCTATAACATCATAAGGCCTGAAAGCCTACTCACCTCTCCCGCGCTCACTGGAATGGGCTCAGACTCCGAATGGGCTCCTACAGCCCAAGTGCAATATCAAGCTATCTCGTGGCATCAAATCTAGGCCCTCGGCCTCATATCAATATAGTCAACCAGGCTCTCGGCCTCAATATCAATATAACACTGTTGCGACGCACAGCCCGATCCAAAAGTATCCTCACAATACAGGCCCTCGGCCTTAGTGAGTCTAAATCACATAAGCACCTCGGACATTTGTAAAACAGTGATTCTCAGCCCAAAATATCATTTAGAAATATTAGTTAAGTTTCAAATCTATATAAAGTGGTTGAGTTTGTAAAATCATAAATATCAACATGACTGAGTTCAAATATAAGTCAAAATAGTGATAAACATCCCCGAAGGGTTCAAATAATTGGCAAGAAGCTCAAATGTAACAATTAAATCCAAGTAAGGATAATTCTCAATTTATTTCAAGTAGAAAACACGGTAACAACATTTTCTCGGGACGGACCAAGTCACAATCCCCCATTGTGCTCTACCCCACGCCCGTTATCCGGCGTGCAAGTCACCTCAATATAGCATTACGATGTGAAATTTCGGGGGTTTCAAACCCTCAAGACATTATTTACATCAATTACTCACCTCAAGGCGGTCAAAGTCTAGCTCGCTATGCCCTTGCCTCTCAAATTGGCCTCCTCGTGCATCGAATCTATCAAAAATCAGAACGAATACGTCATAATATGTTAAGGGAACAAGGCCCACTTGAAAACAATCAAATTACCACAAAATTCCCAAAATTGGTCAAACCCGACCCCCGGGCCCACATCTCGGAATTTGACAAAATTCACAAAACTAGAATCCTTATACTCTCACGAGTCTAACCATACAAAATTTATCCAATTCCGATACCATTTGGTCATTCAAATCATTATTTTATATTTTGGAAGATTTCACCAATTTTCTTCTCAAATTCCATCCCAAATCACAAATTAAATGATATATTCATGTACTCTAGCCAAATCTGAGTTAGAATCACTTACCCCGATAAATTCTTGAAAAACCTTCGAAATATCGCCAAAATCCGAGCTCTCACAGGTAAAATATCAAATAAAACCCAAAACCTCATATTTATAGGAGTAGCGCCAGATTCTCACCTCCGCGGCCGCGCAAAAATGACCGCGGTCCGCGCCCAACAAGTGCGGTCCGCGCAAAAATGACCGCGGCCGCGCCAAATTTTGACTGCAGTGACAGACTTCAGTATTTTGGCCATACCTTTCTATAAAGAAGTCCAAATTGTGTTATCTTTACTTTTCTATAAACTAGACACGAAGGGCTACAACTTTCGTTTTTGAATAATCTCAAAGTTCTTTGTAAATCAAAAGATATGAGCTGCCGAAGTAGGACTAGCGGCAGGTTCTTCACCGCGGCCGCGCCCCTTTTTGTACGGTCCGCGCGATGCCTATCGCGGCCGCGCCCCTTTTTGTGCGGTCCGCACAGCACTCACCGCGGATGCACTTCTTTTTGTGCGGTCCGCGCGGAGCCTGCAACCCTTCTGGACCTTCTACAGATATGATTTTCGGCTTAAAACATCCCAGAACCTACCCGGAACTCACCCGAATTCCCGGGACTTCAAGCCAATTGTACCAACACTTCCTAAAACCTTATTCAAACATGTTCCAATCATCAAAACACTTTAAACAACATCAAATCGCTCAAAACACATCGGATTTAGGCCTAAGTTTCAAAAATCTTCAGAAACACGTTTTTGATTAAAAAAACCCAATCAAATCACGTCCGAATGACCTGAAATTTTGTACGCATATCTCAAATCACCTAACGAAGCTACAACAACTCTCAGAATTCCATTCCGACCCTCGGATCAAAATCTCACCTATCAACCGGAAATCGCCAAAATACTAACTTCGCCAATTCAAGCCTAATTCTACACCAGACCTCCAAAATCAATTCTGATCACGCTCCTAAGTCTCAAATCATCTCCCAGAGCTAACCGAACCATCGGAATTCACATCCGAGCCCTTTAACTCATAAGTCAATGTCCGGTTGACTTTTCCAACTTAAGCCTTCTTAAAAGAGACTAAGTGTCTCATTTCTTATCAAAACCACTCTAAACCAACTCGATCACATAAGATACAGATAATGAAGCATAAAGAAGCTGAGAATGGGAAAAATGGAGCGGTAACCCATGAGATGACGGGTCGGGTCGTCACAGATTCCCTCTTCAATCTCCCTCAAGAAGCTCTAAAACCGGTAAAAATGGTGAACTATGGCTAAAACTCGCGAAAGTAGTATTTTAAACATTCTGCCCAGCAATTCACATTCCTTCTTCGTGAACGTGGTCACCGCCTCGCATTTGTGAAGCACAAAATTACGTTGACTACTGAATCCTTCATCGCGAATGCGGCACCCTGTACGCAATCGTGAAGCTTCAGCTCCTCAACCCATCGCGAACGTGACACCTAGCTCGTGAACACGAACCACAATTGGACCTGGACCTAGCTGCTCACCTTTACTCTACCCGAACGTGGGAAAACCATCGCAAAAGCGATGAACACTGACCCCAACCCTTCGCGAATGCAGGACCGACATCGCAAACGCGAAGGCCAACCTTCCTGCCTCATATCCTAACCCTTCGTGGATGCTAGGGCCCACCTGCGAACGCGAAGGCCAAATGTCTGCAACACCAACAACAGATTTTCTACAACTTTTTCCAACATGAATTGATCTGTTCAACTACTCGAAACTCGCCCGAGGCCCTTGGGACCTCAAGGAAACCTGACAACATATCCCATAAAATCATTCAAACTTGCTCCAATCCTCGGAACGCTCAAAACAACATCGAAACACCAAATTAACACAAGATTCAAGCCTAAGAACTCCAAAAACTTCCAAATTACATTTTTGATCAAAAAGTCTATCAAACCTCGTCCAAATGACCTGAAGATTTGTACACATGTCACAAATAACACAACGGATCTGCTCCATCTTCCGGAATTCCATTTCGACCCCTATATCAAAATCTCACCTATCAACCAAAAAATGCCAAAATTCTAATTTCGCAAATTCAAGCCTAAATCTACTCCAGACCTCCAAAACACCTTCCGATCATGCTCCTAAGTCCCAAACCACCTCCCGAAGCTATCCGAATCATCCAAAATTCACATCCAAGCCCTTTTCACATAAGTCAACATACAATTGACTTTTCCAACCTAAGGTTACTCAAAAGAGACTAAGTGTCTCATTCCTTTCCAAAACCTCTCCGATCCCAAACCAACTAACCCGATAACACATAATACAAACGAACAAGACAATAAGAAGCATAAATGGGTGAAACAGAGTGGTAACTCATTAAACGATTGGCCAGGTCATTACAAAAAGTCCCCTCGATAAAGCCGGAGACTGTAGAGGCGCATAAGGTGATCAAGGGTTAAGTGACATCCCTCGATTTTGCTTGTGAAGAAACGGAAGAGAATGACTATCCTCTAAAATGAAGGGTGGATTTGCCAAGAGTGACATCGTACCTCTTGCAAAAGGTGATAATGATGGGGTCTAAGGGACCCATCGTGAGGGGTAAATGTAATTAGATACCCCTCCATATGAGTGGTGATCGATTCCTCGGGAGTAGGAACTACTACATCCTTATCCTTGTCCACCCAGTTACACTCCTCTTTCATCTTTTTGAGGATGTCTTGGGTGATGTTGCATATGCATCTCGAGACCATTCCACATCGGCCCAGTACCGCATGAGACGTTTCGAGCTTAAAGTCAATATTGGTTGGGAACCCTAGCAAAACGAATTCCTCAAGGTGGGGTTCCGCCAGAGCCTCACCGCCGGTGGGTCGTCATGAAGAAGAGGTTTCCTTTTGCAGTACCGTTTTGGAAGTTTTAGCCATTGATGAACAAAAGAAGAAATAATTGAGAATGATACGAAATTCGATTAGGGTTCGAGGAATTTGGGTGTGAAGATTGTGAAATAGAGAGATTTGTTGAAGGAAAGAAAAGGTAGAGAAGACATTGAGTGTAAAAGTTTGAATGAGGGAAGGTTAGAATTTTTATAGGTAGATGGCTATGGTTCAGAACCTTTAGTGGCGACAAGAACTGAAAGATATTTAATGTCTCTGTATCCGAACCTGCGAGACGTGTCAGTTACTATTCTACTGCTTACGTCATGATGCTTACATCATGATATATCGAGGTGAAGATTAAGAGCTCAAATAATTTATTGTCATTACTCTCCAAAAAATTAGGGGACTATCTGTGTATGGTCAAAATCGGGCTTGCCCTGTTTGTATGATTAATCGAGACCAGGGCGTAGCAGGGCAAGGTTCGACCCCATGTCTTACCGGACTGTGACACGAAGTTAGATTGCCAAGCTAGTGAGCCAGGGATCGATTGAGATCTAGATCATCCAAGACCAAGAACGAGGAAAACCTACCGAGCCAAATAACGGGAAGCCAAAATATGTGCAATCAGGTGAGGATTATGACGAGTGTCTAGCATATATAAAATTTTAACTCGTACTCTGTCAAATATTAGTATAGAAAGATGTAGAACCCATAGAGATTGGTTTATCTATTCTACATATGTTTCTTGTTTTAGTTACTATTTGAGAAAATCAGAAAGAGTTGACTTTTAAATTAACTAAGTAAAAATGCACGAATGGAGCAATAGAAAATATTTTATTTTTCAAAAAATATAATAAAAAGATATTGGAATCATGACTTCACTTAATATTTTTTATTATATAGTAAATACATTTATTCTTCAACTTCTATTTCTCATAAATGTATAAATATCACTCACGATTACATTTATATATTATTACTATAGTTGAACAATTAAGTGCACTACTCTCGGTTATAAAAATTAATTGTCAAAATGGTAACATTAAAGAACAAGAAATATATACTTGATCTAAAGCATGCTCTTTTTTTAGTAAGTCCCTTTCGGTTACCCTACTTGTTATAACTGATTACTACAATATTCACCTCTTTCGATTACAAATAAGTGTAGAATCAATTTTAACATATAAGAGCTAGATGTCACTGAATATAGGTTAACATCTATCAATACCAAAATTACCTATTACCTCTTCTTCCTCTTTCGATTACAGAATTAATAAGGAATTAATATGTAGTACCAAATAGATAAATGTTAACAAATTAAATAACACCCAACTATAAAACAGATAAAATTTAAATAAAAAGCTTCAACTCAAGTATGTGAAATTGAAGAATAATATCCACTATTATATAAAAATATTAAGATCCGTCATTTTCCTAACACAAGAAAAGTTACTCCATATTGGAGCCAATATCGACAACGGAAATATTCTTGCCCATTAAATAAGAAAATAGAAAGAAATATTCAAGAGAATAATTCCCCCTATTTAATTAAAAATAGGAACTAGAGTAATTTCCAATACTACAATTTATTCGAAACTAGAAATGAAGCCAGTGTAGTGGCTAAAAGGAGAAAGAAAATATTCACAAAATAAGAACTTAGAAATTGGAAGAAATGAGTTGATCAAGAATGAGGCTTCTGCCTTCTGCTCTACATTCCCAAATAGCTCAAGATGCAGCTATTTATAGCAAGTTCTCCCCAATAATTCCCATTATTTTTGGACTTCTTTTTTAATTAAATAAAATTTTGTCATCTCTTTCATTTAAGTTGGCCCAAGTTGCCAACTAACAAATGCCAAATTGATTTCACGGTGACTTGGATCTACTTGGCAAATTAAACTTTGTGTCTTTGAAATTGGTTTTGCTGACAAAGTTTTCTTTCAAAAAATAGCACATGTCCACTTGCTAGTAATGATTTTATTCCTTCTTGGTTTTCTCTATCCAGCAATGGTTGTCCCTTTTCTTTCTCCATTTTGTTTGTCTTGAATTTTTTCATGTGCACAACTACTTTGATCATTTGTAAAGTTGCATAACCACTTTACTTTTAAATTTTTCAGCATTATAGTTTTTCTTTGCAAACTTGGAAAGTGAACTTTTTCTTCTCATTGTTCCTTTTTCTTATTAGTTTAATTATTTCCTGCAAAGAAAGAAAAAAATATTAGTACTAAAAATTAGATTCCAGCTCAACTTATGCATGATATTTTTCAATTATCAAATTCTCGCACACTTAAATATTTGCTTGTCCTCGAGCAAAAAAAGAATATCAAATAAATATGGTAACTAAACACTTTATGTGAAATCAGGAGATATTTTGACAGAGAAGAATTAATTAAGACAAATTCACGAGCTCAAACAACTTTAACAATACTCATGTTCACCTATTGAGTATCGAAATCAAAATATTATTTAATCCCAAGTGTGTCTCACTAGATGAAGAGAGATGCCCATATATCACAAAATATATAGATAAAGAATAGAGAAGGGCGTGAATAGAAAATTTCACTCACTCTAAAAAAAGTACCTCAAGCAACTGGAAATTACCATAAGCTTGACTATTATTGTCACGACCCTAGTTCACCAATTGTGAACACGCATGACGGCACCTAGTCTTCACGACCAGGTAAGCCTAACACATTGCGGAAGTAACAACATTTGTGAAATTTGTAATCAAAAGCTAAATAACATGAGTAATGTATACAGTTGCCGCCTGGCACATACACTTTAATGCTTTAAATTCTGAAACCATCCCAAAGACTCGGAAACCCACGGGCAACACAGGCTAAGAATAATACATAACACTGCTCTAACCATCCGGAAAGTCTATAACAAGGAAGAACAGAATAGCATATGGCTAACTAAAGGGTAGAGTGAGAGGGAGACTCTCCGGTCTGCGGACGCGGCAGATATACTTCAAGTCTCCGAAATGCTCCCTGCAGCTACTGATAATGCGCTTGCGTAGAGGTACCTGGATCTGCACATGAAAAACATGTGCAGAAGAGGCGTGAGTACACCACAACGGTACTCAGTAAGTGCCAAGCCTAACCTCGGTTGGGTAGTGACGAGGAAAGGTCAGGGCCCTAATGAGGCAAAAATAATATAGCAGCAAAATATTAACAGTGTAGAAATCCGACGAAACTAATGAACGCAGCAGTGTAGTAAGATAGCTTAATGAAATAACAATACTATAAAGACAGAAGAGAAACGCAAAGTAAACGCGGCTAAATTGCAACAAGAATGCCAACGAGGGTATCCCAGGATACCGTCCTGTAGCCCTTTCCTCAACTGTCCAATGGATCTCTCGGGATACTGTCCCGTCGTCCAACTCTCATATCAATATCAAAGGATCTCCCGGGATACCGTCCCGTAGTCCAATCATCAGTGTGCAGGGGATCTCTCGGGATACCGTCCCGTAGTCCCAAAATAAAAGTGCTGGGGGATCTCCCGGGATACCGTCCCGTAGTCCCAAAATAAAAGTGCAGGGGGATTTCCCGGGAATCGAACCCGTAGTCCAAAAGTAAACAAACAGGGGGGAGCTCCCGGAATCCCACATCCGTAGTCCCAATGTAAATGCGCAACCAAAATGAGAGAAATATTCAGAAATTGAAGTACAACAATACAAGGCAACAAATAATACTGGCCTAACATGCTCCACATAATCACAGTTAAGGCAATTTAAGCAATTAGGCAATTTGGATCAATTGGACATACTCTTCTACACTAGCATAAGCTATAATAGCAAGTAGGATAAAGAAATTATGAAAGAAAATCCAGTTCAAGTATTTAAGTAAAAATTCGGGTTTCAACAATTAGCTCAAGTACGCGCTCGTCACCTCACGTACAAGGCATCCAATTGCCAATTGTCACATCCTAAGGGACGAAGTCCCCCACACAAGGTTAGGCAAGCCACTTACCTCGAACTGGTACAAAAATCAACTAAGGAACGATGCCTTTGCCATGAGTATCCGACTCCAAATGGCCCAAATCTATTCAATTCAATTACATATCATAAATAATATTGTAAACAACCGATTCCATTATAAAAATTAAAGCTAGGGCACGAAAGTAGGTAAAATGACCAAAATGCCCCTCTAGCCAACGCCTCGTAATAGAATAATTTTCACATTTTCAGAACTCTCGTACTCTCACGAGTCTAATCATATAAAAATCTCCCAAATCGGAGGTCAAATGCCCCCTCAAAACACAATAATTAAGTATAAGAAGTTTCACCCATTTTTCCCAATTTTAGACCTTGAATTTGAATTCTAATGTTAGATTTAACTAGGAAATGATGAAATATAACTAGAATGGATCAAAACAACTTTATTCAATGATCTTCTCTTCAAAATCCACTCAAAATCGCCTTCTCCCGAGCTCTCAATTGATTTTTACACTTTTGAAATAAACCCTCGGATTTTCCCTTTAACAGAACAGTGGTTTCTGCTTTAGCGTCCCAGGGACCGCTTTTGCGGTTCAACTAATGGGACCAAAGTCCGCTTCTGTGGACCAGTAACCGCATTTACGGTTCCGCTTATGCGGAAAAGAGACCGCTTCTGCGGTTCTCCTGAGGTGGGGCCAATTCCGCTTATGCGGTGACATAGACGCTTATACGGTGCCGCTTCTGCGGTTCCCAAGCCGCAGAAGCGGAAATACCAGAAGAAATAATATGAGCTGCAACCAAACTTAGAAATTTACCCCGTTAGCCATCCGAAATCATCCCGAGGCCCTTGGGACCTCAACCAAAAGCATCAATACCACCTGATACCTTATTCGAACTTGTACCAATCCTCAAAACATCTCAAACAACACCGGAAACCCGATTAAATCAAAGATTCAAGCCTAAGAACTTCAAATTCATCCAAAATACATTTTCGATCAAAAACCTAACCCAACCTCATCCGAACGACCTGAAATTTTGCACANGGACCATTTTCCAACTCTTGAGCTCTCATTTAGGGACTAAGTGTCCCAAAACACTCCGAATCCTAATACCGAACATCCCGGCAGACCAAAATAGCAGAAATGAGCTGTGGGAAAGCAGTTAATGGAGGATCGGGGCGTAAATTCCAAAAACGACCTGCCGGGTCGATACATCCTCCTACACTTAAACATTCGTTCGTCCTCGAACGAGCATAGAGAACATAACTGAAGTAGCAAAAAGATGAGGGTACTGGCTGCACATATCCTGCTCGGTCTCCCAAGTCGCCTCCTCAGCCGGCTGGCCCCGTCACTGGACCTTCACTGAAGCGATGTTCTTTGACCTCAACTTTCTGATCTGCCTATCCAAAATGGCCATTGGCTCCTCAACATGGGATAGATCCTTGTCCAGCTGGACTGAACTGTAATCCAACGCGTGCGACGGGTCACCGTGATATCTCCGGAGCATCGAAACATGAAATACCGGATGAACTCCGGCTAGGCTGGGAGGTAAGGCAAGCTCATAAGCAACCTCCCCAACTCGCCTCAAGGTCTCAAAAGGCCCAATAAATCTCGGACTCAGCTTTCCTTTCTTTCCAATCCCTCATGACGCCCTTCATAGGCGAGACCCGAAGCAGAACCCGCTCGCCAACCATATATGCCATATCACGAACCTTCTTGTCCGCGTAACTCTTCTGTCTGTATTGGGCTGTACGGATTCTGTCCTGAATCACTTTAACCTTTTCCATCGCATCCTGAACCATCTCTGTGCCCAATAGCCTGGCCTCACTCGGCTCGAACTAACCCACTGAAGATCTGCACCTCTTACCATATAAGGCCTCATATAGCGCCATCTGAATGCTGGACTGATAGCTGTTGTTATAAGCAAACTCCGCCAGTGGCAGGAAATGGTCCCATGACCCTCCAAACTCAATAACGCACGCACGGAGCATATCCTCCAGAATCTAAATAGTGCGCTCGGACTGTCCGTCCATCTGGGGGTGGAATGCCGTGCTCAACTCATCTCGAGTGCCTAACTTCTGCTGCACGGCTCTCTAGAACCGCGATGTAAACTAAGTGCCTCTGTCTGAGATGATAGAAACTGGAATACCATGCAACCGGATGATCTCCCTGATATAGATCTCCGCCAACCGCTCCGATGAATAAGTGGTACACACAGACATGAAATGAGCGGACTTGGTCAGTCGATCCACAATGACCCAAATAGAATCAAACTTCCTCACGGCCCGTGGAAGTCCAGATACGAAGTCCATGGTGATACGTTCCTACTTCCACTCTGGAATCTCAATCTGCTGTAGCAACCCACCCGGGCGCTGGTGCTCAGACTTCACCTGCTGGCAGTTGAGACATCTAGACACGTAGTTAACTATATCCTTTTTCATCTGCCTCCACCAGTAGTGTGTTGCCTCAAGTCCTGATACATCTTTGCGGCAACCGGATGGATGGAATACCGCGAGCTATGGGCCTTTTCTAGAATCAACTCTCGAAGATCATCAACATTAGGCACACAAATCCGGCCCTGTATCCTCAACACTCCATCATCCCCGATGGTAACATCTCTGGCATCACCGCGCCGAACTCTGTCCTGAAGGACAAGCAAATGAGGGTCATCAAACTGCTGCTCCCTGATGCGATCAAATAGGGAAGACCGAGAAACCACATAGGCTAGAATCCGACTGGGCTCTGAAAGGTCCAATCTCATGAACTGCCTGGCTAAAGCCTGAACATCCATCGCCATAGGTCTCTCTGAGGCTAGTAGGTATGCCAAACTCCACAAACTCTCCGCCCGACGACTCAAGGCATCGGCAACCATATTGGCCTTGCCCGGGATATAAAGAATGGTAATATCATAATCCTTTAACAACTCTAACCATCTCCTCTAACGTATATTCAGGTCCATCTGCTTAATCAAGTGCTGCAAACTCCGATGGTCAGTGTAGATCTCATAAGGCACCCCGTACAAATAATGATGCCAGATTTTCAAGGCGTGAACAATGGAAGCTAACTCAAGATCATGGACAGGGTAGTTCTTTTCATTCACCTTCAACTGTCGGGATGCGTAGGCAATCACCCTACCATCCTGCATCAGTACCACTCCAAGTCCAACCCGTGAGGCATCACAATAAACTGTATAGGACCCCGAACCAGTAGGCAACATCAAGATTGGTGCTGAAGTCAAAGCAGTCTTGAGCTTTTGGAAGCTCGCCTCACACTCCTCTATCCACTGAAATGGGGCAGCCTTCTGAGTCAATCTATTCATAGGGGCCGCAATCGATAAAAACCCCTCCACAAAGCGACGGTAATACCCCGCTAAGCCAAGGAAACTGTGAATCTTAGCAGTTGATCATGCAGGGGGATCTTCCGAGATACCGTCCCGTAGTCCCAAAATAAAAGTGCAGGGGGATCTTCCAGGATACCGTCCCGTAGTCCCAAAACAAAAGTGCAGGGGGATCTCCCAAAAATCGAACCCGTAGTCTCAAAGTAAACAAACAAGGGGGAAGCTCCCGGAATCCCACATCCGTAGTCCCAATGTAAATGCGCAACCAAAATCAGAGAAATATTCAGAAATTGAAGTACAACAATACAAGGCAACAAATAATATTGGGTTAACATGCTCCACGTAATCATAGTTAAGGCAATTTAAGCAATTACGCAATTTGGATCAATTGGACATGCTTTTCTACACTAGCACAAGCTATAATAGCAAGCAGGATAAAGCAATTATGAAAGAAAATCCAGTTCAAGTATTTAAGTAAAAAATCGGGTTTCAACAATTAGCTCAAGTATGCGCTCGTCACCTCACGTACAAGGTATCCAATTACCAATTTTCACATTCTAAGGGACGAAGTCTCCCACACAAGGTTAGGCAAGCCACTTACCTCGAACCGGTGCAAAAATCAACTAAGGAACGATGCATTTGCCCCGAGTATCCGACTCCAAATGGCCCAAATCTATTCAATTCAATTACATATGGTAAATAATATTGTAAACAAGTGATTCCATTATAAAAATTAAAGCTAGGGCGCGAAAGTAGGTAAAATAACCAAAATGCCCCTCCAGCCAATGCCTCGGAATCGAATAATTTTCACATTTTCAGAACCCTCGTACTCTCACGAGTCTAAACATATAAAAATCTCCCAAATCAGAGGTCAAATGCCCCTTCAAAACACAATAATTAAGTCTAAGAAGCTTCACCCATACCAATTTTAGACCTTGAATTTGAATTCTAATGATAGATTTAACTAGGAAATGATGAAATATAACTAGAAAGGATCAAAACAATGTTCCCAATGATCTTCTCTTCAAAATCCACTCAAAATCGCCTTCTCTCGAGCTCTCAATTGATTTTTACACTTTTGAAATAAACCCTCGGATTTTCCCTTTAACAGAACAGTGGTTTCCGCATTTGCGTCCCAGGGACCGCTTCTGCGGTCCCGCTTTTGCGGAAGAATCAACCCTTTTGCGGTTCAACTAATGGGACCAAAGTCCGCTTCTGTGGACCAGTAACCGCATTTGCGGTTCCGCTTATGCGGAAAGGAGACCGCTTCTGCGGTTCTCCTGAGGTGGGGCCAATTCCGCTTATGCGGTGACATAGATGCTTATGCGGTGCCGCTTTTGCAGTTCCCAAGCCGCAGAAGTGGAAATACCAGAAGAAATAATATGAGCTGCAACCAAACTTAGAAATTTACCCCGTTAGCCATCCGAAATTATCCCGAGGCCCCCGGGACCTCAACCAAAAGCGTCAATACCACCTGATACCTTATTCGAACTTGTACCAATCCTCAAAACATCTCAAAAAACATCGGAAACCCGATTAAATCAAGGATTCAAGCCTAAGAACTTTAAATTCATCCAAAATACGCTTTCGATCAAAAACCTAACCCAACCTCATCCGAACGACCTGAAATTTTGTACACACATCCCAAATGACATGGCGGAGCTACAGCAACTTCCAGAATTCAAATTCGACCCTCGGATCAAAAACTCACTATCGGACCGGAAACTTCAAAAATTCAAACTTCGGCATTTCAAGCCTAAATGAGCTACGGACCTCCAAATAACATTTCGAACACGCTCCCAACCCCGAAATCACCTAACGGAGCTAACGGAACCATCGGATTTCCATTTCGAGGTCATCTTCACACTCTTCCGACTACGGACCATTTTCCAACTCTTGAGCTCTCATTTAGGGGCTAAGTGTCCCAAAACACTCCGAATCCTAATACCGAACGTCCCGGCAAACCAAAATAGCATAAATGAGTTGAGGGAAAGCAGTTAATGGGGGATTGGGGCATAAATTCCAAAAACAACCGGCCGGGTTGTTACAATTATGTGATTCTCTACTAATATAGGAGTCTATGAGTTGAGGTCAGGTAGGACTTTTACAAGGTTGTAATGAAGGCTTAGGGATCGGAAGGATACATATGGATAATAGTGACTCAAATTCCCTGTAGGATTTACACTTTACTTTATTGCTCAAGCACGATTGTCTTCCATATTTCTTTAAGCAATCGACATCCCTCTTCTTCTTCTTCTTCTTCTTCTTTATTTATAGTATTCCCACTCACATTTTTTTTTAAATTTCAGAAGCAACTACAACAAAAAAACAACAACAACCCAGTATAATCCCACTTAGTGGGGTCTGGGGAGGGTAGTGTGTACGCAGACCTTACCCCTACCCTGGGGTAGAGAGGCTATTTCCAAATAGACCCCCGACATCCTTCCCTCCAAGAACTTCCCACCTTGCTCTTGGGGAGACTCGAACTCACAATTTCTCGATTGGAAGTGGGGGTTGCTTACCATAAGAGCAACCCCTCTTGTCTAAATTTCAGAAGCAACTATTTTTTTTTTTGTTTTTTATAAAAACATCTTAAGAAATCAACAAGCTCAAATACCTGTTCTTTCATCAGTTCTTCCCACAATTACACCTCACTCCTAGATTTTTACATTTAGATCAACTCTTAAAGTGTCCAAAGGGAATTGGGTGAACAAATAATAAGTCTTAACAACAAACAAGATTAGAGTTAAAGCTTGGCTACCAAAATAATAATAATAATAATAATAATTTATTTAGGCTCAACTAGGCTAACTAGGGATAAAGATCATCAAGGTAGGTTAATTTAGGTTGTGGCTCAACAAAGAAGGCCTACTTTCATTTCTCAACTCAAAGACATACCTAGAATTTTGCTTCAAACTACATTCAAGGCAAGTTCTAGATTTCCAAATAAGCAAGAGAACTAGACAATATAAGCTAACCGCACAATACACTTGGAACCAAAAAAAACAATTATGATTTCAATCACCAATAAGTAAGTATGATCTTAGAAAAGTAATCATAAAACCCATGAATGGTACTTAATCAAAAAATATTTTTAAAAAAAAGTCTCATGCTTTTCAAGTCAAATCAAGTTTAGCCAACTTATTTACCAAAACAAATTAAACAACTTAAAGACCTAAAAAAATGTTCAATTCAAAATATTACGACCATGGCAAAGAACCGAACAAGAAATCCATGGAAGTACATGAAATAAGTCGCCTTAGGAATAAGGCAACTCAATTTTTATCAATTTGTTTTATTTATTTTATACCTTTTGATTTAATAGAAAAAAAAACTTTAAAGAAACACATATATAACAAAAAATATTCCTCTACCCCAAGCTTAAATAATATCATGTCCTAATGATAAATAAAAAAATAAAATAAAAAAATAAAAGGAGATAAAGGTGCTTCCCTGATTTGTTTTTGATTCTGGACTCATTTTCTTTTTCTTGGATTCTCAAGGTTTTTCTCATATAACAAAGACAAGATTATGGCAAAATATATCAATACATACTAAACACATACACACACACACACACACACACACACATACATATATATATATATATATATATATATATATATATATATATATATATATATATATGTATATATATAAACATGCAATTTTTTAAGAAGAATAAAAAAACTAAATTTATTAAATAAACTTACTAAAAAGGAAATATTATATGTTACTACTAATTACTTAAACCATTAAAGAGAGGGAAAGAAAATAGTTCTGAGTTTAACGTCGCCAGCTCGACTTATTTTTAAAAATTAGGCAAAAAGGATTGTTGAAGCCTGTTTGTTGAAGAATCTGCTGATATAAGGCTTCAAACGCTGACCGTTTACTTTGAATTTGTCTCCCCCATCTGTATGTTGTATTTCAATGGCACCATAGGGGGTAACTTCTGTTACAATGTACGGTCCTAACCAACGTGACTTGAATTTTCTCGGGAATAATCTCAACCAGCTATTGTACAAAAGAACTTGGTCTCCAATTTTAAACTCCTTATGAAGAATGAAGTTATCATGCCATTTTTTTGTTTTTTCTTTGTATAATTTAGCAATTTCATATGCTTCAAGTCTGAACTCCTCCAATTCATCAAGCTACAACAGGCGATTTTTACCTGCATCTGGCAAATTTAAATTTAACAACTTTATAGCCCAATATGCTTTATGTTCAAGTTCTACGGGTAAATGACAAGCTTTTCCAAAAACTAGTCTATAAGGAGATGTGCCTATGGGAGTTTTGAAAGTTGTTTAGTATGCCCATAAAGCGTCATCTAACTTTAAAGACCAATCTTTTCGAAAAGAACCAACAATTTTTTCTAAAATTATTTTTAATTCTCTATTGGATACTTCAACTTGTCCGCTTGTTTGAGCATGATATGGAGTTCTTGTTTTATGAGTTACTCCATATCTTGACAACAAACTAACAAATTGTTTATTTACAAAATGAGTTCCCCGATCGCTTATGATAACTCGTGGAATTCCAAATCTAGAAAAAATATTTTTCTTGATAAAATCACAAACCATGAGCATCATTTTTTCTAGTGGCCATTGCTTCTACCCATTTTGAGACATAGTCAACAACAATTAAAATATATTCAAAACCGTTTAAAGGAGGAAAAGGATCCATAAAATCAATGCCCCATACATCAAATATTTCACACACAAGGATAGAGTTAAGAGGCATCTCATCCCTTTTTGAAATGTTTCTGCTTCTCTGGCATTTGTCGCAAGTGGTGACATAATTTCTTGCATCTCTGAATAAAGTGGGCCAAAAATAACCAGCTTCAAGCACTTTTGCGGATGTTCGTCTTCCTCCATAGTGTCCTCCTACAGATCCATCATGACAGTGGCTTAGGATATTGTCCATCTCTATTTCTGGTACACATCTCCTGATCATACCATCTGCACAAAATTTAAACAAGTAAGGATCTTCCCAAAAATAGTATCTTATTTCTTTTTTGAGCTTTTTTCTCTGTTCATAAGATAAATCTTTAGGGATCCATCCTCCAACTAAGTAGTTGGCGATATTAGCAAACTAAGGTGTCTGATTTGTAACTGTAGCGATTGTATAAACATGCTCATCAGGAAATTCCTCCTTGATATCTGTTGTTTCAGTTGGAGGATTTTCCAAACGTGATAGGTGGTCAGCCACCTGATTTTCTGAACCTTTTCTATCTTTTATTTCAAGATCAAATTCTTGAAAAAGAAGTATCCATCTTAACAATCTAGGTCTAGCATCTTTCTTTGCTAAGAGGTATTTTAACGCAGCATGATCAGTAAATACTGTAACCTTCGTTCCTATCAAATAGGAACAAAATTTGTCAAATGCAAATACTACTGCAAGTAGCTCAATTCTCAGTTGTGGCATAATTCTTTTGAGCTTCATTGAGGGTTCTACTAGCGTAGTAAATAGGTTTGAAAATCTTGTCTCTCTTTTGTCCCAATATCGCTCCAACTGCTATATCACTTGCATCACACATTATTTCAAATGGTTCGCTCCAATCAGGAGAAACAACAATTGGAGCATTAGTCAAATGTTCCTTGAGAATCTCAAATGCTTTCCGACAATTATCTGAAAATTCAAAATTCACATCTTTCATCAGTAGGCTAGTCAGAGGTTTTGAAATTTTTGAAAAATCTTTTATAAACCTTCTATAAAAACCTGCATGCCCCAAGAAGCTTCTAATACCTTTAACAGTGGTAGGAGGGGGTAATCCTGCTATAATATCAAGTTTAGCCTTATAAACTTCTATTCCTTTAGCAGAAATTTTATGTCCTAAAACAATTCCCTTTGTTACCATGAAGTGACATTTTTCCCAATTAAGAACCAAATTTGTCTCTTCACATCTTTTAAGCACCAAAGTTAAATGATAGAGACAATCTTCAAATGTCATACCAAAAAGTGTGAAATCATCCATGGAAATTTCAAGAAACTTTTCAGTCATGTCTGAGAAAATTGCCGACATGCAACGCTGAAATGTAGCAGGAGCGTTACATAATCCAAAGGGAATTCTTCTGTAAGCATACGTACCTTAGGGGCATGTGAATATGGTTTTTTCCTGATCTTATGGACCAATTGGTATTTGATTATACCCTGAATATCCGTCAAGAAAGCAGTAAAAACCATGGTCTGCAACTCTTTCAAGCATTTGGTCAATAAAAGGTAAAGGAAAATGATCTTTCCTTATAGCATCATTAAGTCGTCTGTAATCAATACAGACTTTCCATCCTGTGACTGTTCTAGTAGGCATGAGTTCGTTATTTTCTTTTTTTATTACAGTCATACCTCCTTTCTTTGGTACTACCTGTACCGGACTCACCCAAGTACTGTCAGATATTGGATAAATGATACCTGCTGCTAGAAGTTTCACCACTTCTTTCTTGACGACTTCCAGCATTGTTGGGTTTAGTCTTCTCTGGGGTTGGACGATTGGCATGTAATTATCCTCCATAAGAATCCTATGCGTGCAAATAGCTGGACTGATTCCATTGATGTCAGCTATAGTCCATCCTAAGGCTCTTTTGTATTCTCTTAACACATTTATTAGTTTTATTTCTTGTTCTACAGTCAAAGAAGATGAAATAATTACTGGAAATAATTCAGGTTCAAGAAAAATATATTTCAATTGAGAAGGAAGAGTTTTGAGTTCAAATTTTGGTTGAACTTCTTCTAGCGAGACTTTCTCATTTTCAGAATCTTTTTCTAGTATTTCTGCTTCTTTTTTGATTGTGATGTCATCATCACTTGTGGTACCTGACTGTGTCAAACATCTTTCCAATGAATCAGTAATTAGTTGATCATCTTTATATTCATCTGCAAGGTGATTCAACAAATCAATTTGAAAATAAGATGATGATAACTCATCCTCGAGATATTTCATTATTTTGTGCATATCAAAAATCACTCTTGCCTCATCAACTCACAAAATTAATTATCCTTGATGGACATCAATTATTTCTCTTCCTGTTGCAAGAAATGGTGTGCCTAAAATCAATGGTACCTCAGTATTTTCTTCCATTTCAAGTACTATAAAATCTACAGGAAATATAAATTTATTGTAACGACCCGGCCGGTCGTTTTTGGAATTTACGCCCCGATCCACCATTAACTGCTTTCCCTCAGCTCATTTCTGCTATTTTGGTTTGCCGGGATGTTCGGTATTAGGATTCGGAGTGTTTTGGGACACTTAGTCCCTAAATGAGAGCTCAAGAGTTGGAAAATGGTCCGTAGTTGGAACAGTGTGAAGACGACCTCGGAATGGAAATCTGATGGTTCCGTTAGCTCCCTTAGGTGATTTCGAGGTTGGGAGCATGTTCAGAATATCATTTGGAGGTCCGTAGCTCATTTAGGCTTGAAATGCCGAAGTTTGAATTTTTGAAGTTTCCGGTCCGATAGTGAGTTTTTGATCCGAGGGTTGGATTTGAATTCTGGAAGTTGATGTAGCTCCGTCATCTTATCTGGGATGTGTGTGCAAAATTTCAGGTCACTCGGACGAGGTTTGGTTAGGTTTTTGATCAAAAGCGTTTTTGGTTAGAATTTGAAGTTCTTAGGCTTGAATCCTTGATTTAATCAGGTTTCCGGTGTTGTTTGAGGTATTTTGAGGATTGGTACAAGTTCGAATAAGGTATTTGGTGGTATTGGTGCTTTTGGTTGGGGTCCCAGGTGTCCCGGGATGATTTCGGATGCTCAACGGGTTAGTTTTGGAAGTTAGAAAGAAAATTGCAGCAGGCTTCTGTTGTTTTCGCTTCTGCGGCTTGGGAACCGCAGAAACGGCACCGCAGAAGCGGCCTTTGTGCTGCAGAAGTGAGTTGGCCCCTTTTCCTCCGAGACCGCAGAAGCGGTCAGCTATCCGCAAAAGTGGAGCCGCAGAAGCGGTTTCCTAATCGCAGAAGCGATTTTTTTTTGCTTCCCCTTAGAGACCACAGAAGCGGTCATATTTTCCGTAGAAGCGGGACCGCTGGAGCGGTCATGTATCCGCAGAAGCGGAATTTTCCCCTTTAGTGAGAAACCACAGAAGCGGTTATTTTTGCCGCTTAAGCGGGACCACAGAAGCGGTCCCTTGTCTGCATAAGCGGAAATGCCTGGGCAGAAATAGGAAATATCGAGGGTTTAATTTCATAAGTTTGAAAATCAATTTTAAGCTCGGGCAAGGGCGATTCTGAGAGTATTTTGAAGAGGAGATTATTGGGTAACATTTCTATGATCCTTTTTAGTTGTATTCCATCATTTTGTAGTTAAATCTACCTTTAAATTCGAATTAAGGATCAAAAATTGGTTAGTTTGGGGTAAAACTTCTTACACCTAACTATTAGGTTTTGAGGGGGAATTTGACCTCTGATTTCTGAGATTTGTATATGGTTAGACTCGTGAGAGTATGAGGGTTCTGAAAATGTAAAAATTATTTGATTCCAAGACGTTGGCTGGATGGGCATTTTGGTCATTTTACCTATTTTTGCGCCCTAGCCTTAATTTTATTAGTGGAATCAGTTATTTGCAATATTATTTATAATATGTAATTGGTTTGAATAGATTTGGGCCACTCGGAGTCGGATACTCGTGGCAAGGGCATCATTCCCTAGTTGATTTCGCACCGGTTCGAGGTAAGTGGCTTGCCTAACCTTGTGTGGGGGACTTCGTCCCTTAGGATGTGGTAATTGGTAATTGAATGCCTTGTACGTGAGGTGACGAGCGCGTACTTTAGCACATTGTTGAAACCCGGATTTTTACTTAATTACTTGATTTGGATTCTCTTTCATATTTGCCTTACTTTACTTGCTTTTATAGCCTGTGCTAGCGTAGAAGAGCATGTTTAATTGATCCAAGCTGCCTATTTGTTTAAATTGTCTTAACTGTAATTTACGTGGAGCATGTTAGGCCAGTATTCTTTGATGCCTTGTATTGTTGTACTTAAATTTCTGAATATTTCTCTGATGTTGGTTGCGCATTTACATTGGGACTACGGATGCGGGATTCCGGGAGTTCCCCCTTGTTTGTTTACTTTGGGACTACGGGTTTGATTCCCGGGAGATCCCTCTGCATTTTATTTTGGGACTACGGGACGGTATCCCGGGAGATCCCCCTGCACTTTTATTTTGGGACTACAGGATAGTATCCCGGGAGATCCCCCTGCACACTGATGATTGGACTACGGGACGGTATCCCGAGAGATTCTTTGATATTGATATGAGATTTGGACTACGGAACGGTATCCCGAGAGTTTCATTGGACAGTTGAGGTAAAGGGCTACAGGACGGTATCCTGGGAGACCCTTGTCGGTATTCTTGTAATTTTGCTGTATTTACTCTGTGTTTCTGTTTTGTCTTGCAGTACTATATTTCATGGATCTGTCTTATCACATCGGTGTGTTCATTAGTTTTCATCAGTCTTCGATACTGTTAATATCTTGCTATTTTATTGTTTCTGTCTCAGTAGGGCCCTGACCTTTCCTCGTCACTACCCAACCGAGGTTAGGCTTGGCACTTACTGAGTACCGCTGTGGTGTACTCACGCCTCTTCTGCGCATGGTTTTCATGTGCAGATCCAAGTGCTTCTGAATAGGCGTATCGCCAACAGCTGTCAGGGAGCGTATTGGGGACTTGAGGTATACATCTGCTACGTCCGCAGATCCGCAAGGTCTCCTTCTCATTTTATCCATAGTTATTAGATGTTATTTCGATCCCTCTTTGTATTAGACTATTCTGGTGATTAGAGCAGTGTAAGATTTCATACAGCCTGTGTTGCCCGTGGGTTTCCGGGTCTTGGAGTTATTTCAGTATTTTGTATTAAAGTGTATTAGTCAGGCGGCAACTGTATACATTACTCATGTTATTTAGATTTTGAATATAAATTTCGCAAATGTTGTTACTTCCGCAATGTGTTAGGCTTACCTGGTCGTGAAGACTAGGTGCCATCATGACGTGTTCACAATTGGTGAACTAGGGTCGTGACAAGTTGGTATCAGAGCCCTAGGTTCATAGGAGTCACGGAACAGGCCGGTTTATTAGAGTCTCGCTTATCGGTACGGAGACGTCCGTATTTATCTAGGAGAGGCTATGTAAGTGTTTAGGAAAATCTTCATCTCTTTTGAATTCCTTGTCGTGCGATGTTTTGACACCAATTCTAAACTTCTGTCTTCTATTCTCTCACAGATGGTGAGGACACGTGCTACACGAGAGGACCAGGCAGCCGCGCCCCCTACTGCCTCCGTCAGAGGCCGGGGCCGGGGTAGAGGTCGAGGACGTGCTCGAGGTGCAGCCACAGCACCCGCGCGCGCTGCCGCTGAGGTACCACCAGCAGATCCAGTTGGAGCACAGGCACCTGGTACACCTACTACAGCTACTACTACTCCAG